>CAUYQG010014828.1:0-12377 GCA_963574415.1 Tarsius wallacei | reverse complement strand
CACTCTGTTGCCCAGGCTGGAGTGTAGTGGCATGCTCACTGCCACCACAGCCTTGACCTGCTGGGCTCAGGCAATCCTTCCGCCTCAGCTTCCTGAGAAGCTGTGACTACAGGCACATGCCACTTTGCCCGGCTAATTTTTTTACTTATTGTAGAGATGAGGTCTTGCCAAGTTGCCCGAGCTGGTGTTGAACCCCCAGGACTCGGGCAATTCTCTCACCACTGCCTCTCATAGTTTTGGGATTACAGGCCTGAGTCACTGCGCTCGACAGTCAAGATAGATTTGAATCCAACTACATCAAAATCACTTAAAATATGAAGGACCTAAAGGAACAGAAATTCAGAAATGGCAAAGTGAGAACGTCAGCAAACTTTCTCCTCAAAAAGGCAATGAAAAAACTGGAAAAATTATCAAAAGCAACCAGTTAAGAACTCCAGAAATTAATCAAGAGTTCATCTTGCTCGTTTGAACATTTTTGCTATTCACCTTCTTCTTTAGACACAGATATTTTACGTATATCCTATTTCTTCTGCCTGAGGAACTTCCCTTTAAAAAAATTTCTTATTTTCACTGTTGGCACCTTGAAGATATTAATTAGCTTAAAAATTAATTCAAGACAAAAATCTGATCTAAGTGGAATCTGAGGTATTTTGGGAATATTCTGATCCAACCTTACCTCTGGGACATGGTGGCTGTGAAAACCAACAGCTCCACTGTCATTAGAGACTAACCTTAACTGGATGAAAAAGTCCCATTTTAAACAGTGTTGTTAAAAATAGCAGCATTTAGGCTGAGGCGGAAGGATCCCCGGAGCCCAGCAGGGCTGCGGTGGCCGGGAGCAGCCACTGCACTCCAGTCTGAGCGACAGAGTGAGACTCCAACTCAAAAAAAAAAAATAGCATTTAAAGGCAAACAAATGGAGAAGACCTAACATTACCATCACAAAAAGCTGTAATACTGGTTGTAGCAAACCTATCAAAAATTTAAAAGGGAGGATTGGCATAGTGTCTCTTGACTGTAATCCTAACATCTTGGGAGGGTGAGGCAGGAGGACCGCTTGAGCCCAGGAGTTCAAGATCAGCCTGGGTAATGTAGGGAGACCTCATTTCTACCAAAAAAAAAAAAAAAAAAATCAAAAATTAGCCGGGCATGGTGATGCACACCTGTAGTCTCAGCTACTTGGGAAACTGATATGGAAGGACAGCCTGGGCCCAGGAGGCTGAGCCTGTCTGTGGTGAGCCATCATCATGCTACTGCACTCTGGCTTGGGTAACAGAGCAAGATTCTGACTCGGGATAATAATAATAATAATAATAATTTAAAAGGGAGTGCTGAGGCCAGGCTCAGTGGCTCACACTTTTAATTCTAGCACTTTGCGAGGCCAAGGCGAGAGTCCTGAATCCAGGGTCCACAGGTTCGAGACCAGCCTGGGCAACTTGGCAAGATCTCATCTCTACAATAAATCAAAAAATTACCTGGGTGTGGTGGTGTGTGCCTGTAGTTCCAGCTACTTGGAAGGCTGAGGCGGAAGGAACACCTGAGCCCAGCAGGTTGAGGCTGTGGTGGCCACGGCGGCCACAGCACTCCAGCCTGGGTGACAGAGTGAGACTCTGACTCAAAAAAAAAAACAAAAAAAAAAAACATAAACATATGCCTAAAGGCTGTACCAGAAAGAGAGTGGAAGATGGGATAGAAACAAATATATTTGAAAAACAATGACTATCAATTTTCAAAACTGAATGAGAAACAACCTAAGAACCAAATTTAAATACTCCAAATAAGATAAACAAATACTGACATGTATACATCAGAGTCAAAATGTCAAATCCAAAGATAAGAAAATAATGAATGCAGCAACTGAAAAACAGTTTATCACATACAAGTTATCTCCAACAATTTTTACAGCTGAATTTTACATCAGTAACAATGGAGGCCAGAGGTAGTGGCATGGTATAGTCAAAGCATTAATATAATTTAAAAAAAAACAAACCACAAATCTTATATCCAGAAAAACTATCCTAAAAATTAGAAAAATTAAGACTTGCAAAAAAGACTAGGCAAATTCATTGCTTGTAGACCTGCCTTGATAAAAATGAATTCCTTCAGTCCAAAAATAAATTATAATAGACTTTAACTCAAATAAATACATAGAAATAAGCAGTGCCAAAAAAGGTAATTATTTTATACGTATAAAGAATGGGGGACACACAACATCAATAAGGGTACCTGATCTCAAACCAGGTAAAGTGGGGAATAAAGGGAGGCCCAAACTTTACCTGTATGATGTCCACTTGTATATCTAATCCTGAATTGCACGCAACATCATTAAGACTTCCAGTATGATGTTGAATAGGGATAATGAGAGAGGACATCTTTACCTTATTCCTGATATTAGGGATAGTGTCTAGTCTCTATTAATTAGTAGAGGCTGTAAGCCTAAAGGCAATAGGAGGTACACATAAGCACTATACTTTAATTGATAAAGTTGCTTCCCATAAGGGTAAACATCAAATTTTGAAACTGCTATACATTTATAATGAAACTGTACAATTAAATAAATGAATGGTAAATGTTACAAGCCAGGTTCTTCCCTGTTGGAGTGAGAGATTATAGACAAACAAATGAATGACTAGAATTAGCCACATGGCTATGGGTTAGAGTAGAAACATCAGTATGAACTCATATTTAGATGATTAATAGATGATTACATTAAAAATACACAAATATAGGATGGACATAGTAGCTCAAGCCTGTAATCCCAGGACTTGGGGAGGCTGAGGTGGGAGGATTGCTTGATTCCAGGAGCTCAAGACCAGCCTGGGCAACATAGCGAGACCTCATCACTACAAAAAACAAAACAAAAACAAAATCCCACAAATATGCGAATTGGTGAACACATATATATTCCCTTCCCCTGAGAAGATCTGGCTGTAAGATACAAATCCATATACAGTAGTAAATTGTTTTGTTTTCCTATATACTAACAATTAACAAAAAGATGAAATTAAGTCAATTCAATACACATAGCATCAAAAAGATTAAAAATTTAGAAATAAATCAACAAAAAACTGCAAAACTTGTATAATGGTAATTATACAGTGGTATAGAAGAAAATCAAGAGACCAAAATAAAGATATACTTCTTAAGTTGCATTATTATTAAGAAGATAATGATCTCAAAAACGATCTATAAGCCCGGCTCGGTGGCTCAGCCTGTAATCCCGCGCCTTGGGAGGCTGAAATGAGTGGATTGCCTGAGCCCGCGGGTTCAAGACCCGCCTGGGCAGGCGAAACCTCATCTCTACAATAAATCAAAAAAATTAGCCGGGCATGGTAGCGCGCGCCTGTAATTCCGGCTACTCGGAAGGCTGAGGCGGAAGGATCGCCGGAGCCCAGCAGGTCGAGGCTGTGGTGACCGGGAGCGGCCACTGCACTCCAGCCTGGGCGATCGAGTGGGACTCCAACTCAAAAAAAAAAAAAAAAAAAAAGGAGGAAAGACAAAAACAAAAAACAAAAAAAACCTAACCTTAAGCATATCTGAATCTAAATAATTCTTTGTCATGATAGGTTAAGTTGAAACTTTTCTATTTCCTTCTTCTTACTTTTCAAAATTCCTTAGCTTTGTAAACATTACAGCATACCTGTTAAACATATAGGGTAGAAGGATTCCACATTAAAATTTGGACGCTGGACAACTTCCTCATGAAAATAACCCTCGGAAGTTATTGGAGAGATAAATTTGAATAGTGATTCCTACCTAAATCCCCACACCTAGGTTTCCCATACAAACTTTATATATGGATACATTATCCTTGAGTTACATGTAGATGCTAACTGCCTACTTTGACACTTCCCTTACTAATACCTAGGCCAGCTAGATATCACTTGAACCCAAATTTTCTCAGTTCTGGAGTCGGTGTCCTTAAATAGGTAAGGAAAACTCAGGCCTAAGAAAATCCATGTCAAATATGAAAAAAGTAATACCACAGGATTGTTAGTTTAACAACAAATATTTAATATACTAGAAAGTTTCACATTTTGCTGATGAAGATCAAATATCTGTATTGTAAGACACTAAAATAGAGAAATTAAGAGAGAAACTTCACTCTAGATAGGACTGGTTGCTACTACCACCATCTTTAAATTGAAGTTAAAACTCAAAAAGATAAGAGAAAATCACAATTTGATTTATCAAATAAACAGCTTTCATTCTCTAAATTCTGGTAGAAACATTCCTTTCCCCTTAAAGAACTCTATTCTTATTGAAGAACTGTAAATCTGGGATTTAGTGCTAGATATCACATGTACTGTAATTTATAGAAATATTTGCTATTTTTATGAACAGCTTTTAAAAATCTTTTGAAACTTAAAAATATAAGAATGGTGATATGAGAACATAGTACAATCATGCACCTTTATGTTCAGCAATGGACCACATATACAACAGTGATATCATAAGATTATTTGAAGTCAGGTGCTGTGATTCATACCTATAGTCCCAGATGCTCAGGAGGCTGAGGTGAGAAGATCACTTCAGCCCAGGAGTTTGAGTCCAGCCTGGGCAACATAGCGAGACCTTGTCTCTAAAATAAATAAGTAGATAAATAGATAGATATCATCTTTTACTGTACGTTTTCTGTGATGCCATTGTGTTACAGTTGCCTGTAGCATTTAGCATGGTAACATGCTATACAGGTTTGTAGTCTAGGAGCAACAGGCTATACCTTATAGCTTATGTGTGTAGTAGGCTAAACCTTCAAGGTCTTTGTAAGTACTTCTCTGATGTTTGCACAGTGACAAAATCATCTAATGACTCATTTCTTGGAATGTATCTTCATCATTAACACATGACTGTAGTTGCAATTCCATATGCAAATTCCCTGCGCTCAGAAGATTTTTATAATTATGGTACTTTCTAGTTACTATTATTGTGACTTTATAATTTTTGTTAAACTGTATTCTTCTCAACTTAAAGGCATTATTCATTCCTTTTTCTCTTTTTGGTATCAGGAGTCTCCCAGTGGCACGAAAAGGTGCTGTATCTAGTGCTCTCTACATGGCGTGGTTAGAAGCTCTATCTAAGGACCTACCACCAATCCTCCTAGTTCGTGGAAATCATCAGAGTGTCCTTACCTTCTATTCTTAAATGTTCTACACAGTGGACAGCCCTTCAGAATGGTACTTCAGTGCCTAGTGAAGTAACTGAAATCTTCAATGACACATTAACATCACAATGGCAAATGGTGACTTTTCTTTCACTATTTCATTTATTTGAAAGCACACAGGAAAGTTGCTCCATTGATGTGTGTATGGAGACTTCAGTTTTAGTCTATTCCATATCTCAATCTTAATGAATAGTGATTCTTTCCTGTTGGACTGAAGTTTGTGAGCGTAAAGTTCTCCTTTGCTACTTGAATAGCAATAAATGTGTGTTATTTTTTGATTGATGAAAGGAGTACAAAAAGCCTTTAGCCTTGAGGTGCCTTCTGAAATTAACCAAATTTCGCCCATATATCCTCTTTTATAAATTTATAGAATGTTAAACTTTGCCTTCAACTGTTATTTTTATTTCTAGTCCCTTCCACGTTAAAACAAAATGGACACTGTGTTTCTTCTTCTTCTTCTACCAGTTAGTGTTGAGTACTGTTTTCTATTTTTTGTAAAGGTATCTGTTAGATACGAAAGGTGAGAATTAGGGCAGGTTAATGAAAAATATGGGGAAAAAATGGTAACCAAAAAGTGACCCCAAGGTTAGGTTTGTATGAGTATATATAAATGTACAGCTAGGGAAAAAAGCCCCCAAAAAACTTTTTTAACTCCTTTAATTGGCTGTTGTTACTATCTTTATTATTCATTCTGTAAACCTTAGGGAAGGTTAAAAATGTATCCAATACTTCCATATACCATGCTGAAAAATCATGTCATTCTTTAATCAAAAATCCTCAAGATCATTTGTATTTATTTGAAGAGAGATCTGTCCTAATTTAGAATTTCCCTCGAATATGAGGGACTTTTAAGAGATGCTAACAGATTTTTCTGGAGGAAATTTAGACAAAACAATGTCATTTACTGGAATATTTCAATAAACACTACATGGAATTTCACTATACTGTACCATCCTTTATGTATCATTAAAATAATGTTTCATCAAATGGTTAAATGGACCACTGGTTTCTTAGTGAAATGTTTTTAGGCTTAATTCATTCAATTGTCAAGTACATTTAGTCTTAATACACTCAGGTTTGAACAGATTATTCTGAACATTAAAATTTAATCCATTCTTAATACTTTAAAACTTTTGTGTTAAGAAAACTGCCAGTTTGTGCTTTTGAAATGTCTGTTTTGACATCCTAGTCTACTAGTACAATTTGACAGTACATATGTACTGTTACTAAAAGCTTTATATACAATTATTAATGTGAAGTTTTTCATTTTTTATTCGAGGAAGGATTTCCTAAAAACATTTCAAGGGATTTATGTCTACATATTTGTGTGTGTGTGTGTGTGTGTATGTATACATATACATATGCATGTATATGTATATATGTATATACACATGCAGATGCATATGTGTATATATAATGAAATTTGTGTTGCTTGTGTTTTGCATTTTAAAGTGATCAAGATCCATTGAATTAATTTTGTTTGTTTTAGTAAACCTAAGTTCAAAATCGTATTGACAGATGTAGGTAGGTTTCATGGAGAACTAAGGTATCATCTGAAAGGCATGCTGCAACGTCACACAATTGTCATCCGGTTAGAAAATGGAAAAGACTTTATCTAAAGTACTGTTAAGTGGGTTCATTGGTGTAGGTTTCAGTGGTGGAGAATTTTTTCAGGTTTTCATGAATCTTGATAGAAATCTATTAAATTACTATTCTCAATTGTGTGCAGTATTTTTGCTGCTTGAATATGAACTAAATTAATATAAATTAGAGATCTGATAATAATTTTGAATTCAGAATATTAAGAAATGAAGTAACTGATTCTCTAAAAAGATTTTTCCACAATATAACTCACAGCATTGTTCCATTTATTGCAGATTTGCGGTGTTTGGGGGAAAGACAGTAGAAATATTATATTATTCAGTAAACAATATTATGTGTGGACTTTAAAAGTGGATAATAGGGCATGGACTGAGTGCTGCTATCTTGAAATGTGCACAGGTACACTTAGTTTTTTTTGAAGTTTTTCCCATTCAGGAAAACATCGTTGTGATCTGTACTACAGGAACCAAATATCATGCATCATACATGTGTGTATAAAGTACATAAAATATATCTAAATATGCATAATGTGGGGAGGGTAATATTGTCTGTGAAATAATGTAAGAAGCTTTTCACTTAAAAAAATGCATTATTTTCACTTAACACTAGACACCAAGTCAGAATTTTCAAGGCTGTAAGTGCTCTACTGAGTTTCAACAATTAATTCTTAGAAATACTAGCTAGTGTTGAAGCTATTCTACTTTATTTATGCAGAATTTTGATTATTTAATGCCAAATTTTTGTAGTTTTAATCATTGGTGATAACTTGGAAATAAATAATTATGCAGTGACATTTGACAGTTTATTATTCCTATAGGTAAGAATTCAGTGGGTTTGGAGAGAATGGTGGTGTTAAGCTGATTATTAACAATTACTGAAATCAAATATTTATTTGTTACATTATTTCATTTGTATTTTAGGTTTCCTTTTACATTCTTTTTATATGCTTTCTGACATTACATTTTTTAAGACTATGGAAATAATTTAAAGATTTGAGCTCTGGTGGATGATTATCTACTAAGTTTGAAAATGTAATATTTTGATAATACTGTACTATAATTGTCACACAAATGCTTTTCTAATGTTTTAACCTTGAGTATTGCAGTTGCTGCTTTGTACAGAGGTTACTGCAATAAAGGAAGTGGATTCATTAAAACTATTTAATGTCTACTCTTATATTTTATCTGCTTTAGAAATCTATGCCGACTTTGTGATTTAATTTCATTTAGATAACTATTATTTCATTTGTGTCTGAGTTTTTAAAAGGATGGCTTTTACCTTACTATTCATGACTTGGAAAAATTGTTTGAAATTGTTCACTATCCCTAAGCCTATGGAATAATCAGTATTGATAATGATGGTGTGACTGAATCATGTAAGATGCAGCTCATTATAATTTTTTTTATAAAATGACTTGACTTTTTAAATTCTGCTTTATCTTTGGTCCAAATCCGTCATTTATGAATGAGGAAACTAGAAGATTAAAAAGGGATGCATAGTTCCTGAATATAATCTGACTCTTTTCTTCCAAAGATTTCTGGCTAAGCTGATTTACAGTTTTACAAAGATTTTCACTTTTTCACTTGAACATTACAGTAGGTATATTATTTATGCAGGACTGTTATTTATCTCTTTTTCTCTTGAGAAAGCAGCTTGGCACAGTGTAGGGAGTTTCCCAAGGTCATGTGGTAAATCAACAAAGGATGTTGGCCTAGAGCCCAGGTCTTTCATCTCTAGGGATTTCTCCATTATGCATTAACTGCTGCCTGATCTATAAGATAGCCAGCTGGGATAGATTGGTCATTTTCAAATTACTTACCCCATCTGCCTAGCAAGTGTGTGCTTAGGTAATACATATTACAGTTAGTAATATAGTTAGTGATATAGAGTGGCAATAGGCTTAATAGGTCTGAAGTCAAACGTAAATGTCCACTGTATGATCTTGCTTCTTCCTTATTTTCAAATAAGCTACTATTCAGCCCAATTTCTATGACATTTTCTAATATCACACCATTCAATAGTTTTCAAAACAGGAATGTAATTCATCTTTGAGCCAGTAAGTTTTTGTTGTTCATTCACCAGGAAGAAAAGATAAATGCATTTGATATGCTTCTCTCTTTATGTACCAACAGGATGTTTGCAAGGTTAGAGGAAATAGATGTTAGTTTAATGTTTAACTTTTTGGGTAAAGATGTTATAAATCCTAGGATATACTCAGTAGAAACTACTATTTAGTTAGCTAGGTCAGATAGTAAATATATACAGTGTGTTGGTAGGTGAAAACAATTCGACATACTTTTTAAATAGAGTACTCAAAAACCTAAGGATCCAATCTCATGGCTGTTTATAGAATATGGTGGCAATGGTCATAGACCCTTTTTACGTATGTGATAGGCATTTCAAATAGTCTTTTAAATGATAACATTAAGAACTTTAAGCCGGGCTCAGTGGCTCAGCCTGTAATACCGCGCCTTGGGAGGCTGAGGTGAGTGGATTGCCTGAGCCCGCGGGTTCGAGACCCGCCTGGGCAGGCGAAACCTCATCTCTACAATAAATCAAAAAAATTAGCCGGGCGTGGTAGCGCATGCCTGTAGTTCCGGCTACTCGGAAGGCTGAGGTGGCAGGATCGCCGGAGCCCAACAGGTCGAGGCTGCGGTGGCCGGAAGCGGCCACTGCACTCCAGTCTGGGCGACGGAGTGAGACTCCAACTCAAAAAAAAAAAAAAAAAAAAAAAAAAAAAAGTGACGAAGTATTGATACATGCTACAACAGACACCAATCCTGAAAATATTACACTATGTGAAAGAATATAGTCAAACAATACCACATATTGATAATTTCAATTATATCAAATGGATAGAATAGGCAAATCTTTAGAGACAGAGTAGATGAGTGGTTTCCAGGAGCTGAGACTGGGACTCATGGGGAGTGACTGCTATCGGGTACTGGTTTCTTTTTGGGGTGATAGACTGTGGTGACAACTGGATTGTGTTGATGACTATAACATTGTGTAAATGTAATTAAAACCATTGAATTTTACACTTTAGTTAATTATATGGTATTTGAATAAAACTTAATAAGACTCTTAGAGAAAAATATTTAAAAAGAGATATAATTATCCTGAATTTTAGAGAGAGCTGCTTAAACCTGGGGCCAGACACTTCCCCTAGGGCATATTAAGTGATTTCCAAATTGACCACCCCACCCCTAAACACTATCCAAAGTCAGTCCTTCTTTCAGTTTACATAAACAAAGTCTTCGGAGTGGAAATTTGGAGTGAGAAATATTGTTAGAATTGTTGACTGTGATGGTTTTAAAACATATCTTCAGATTCTTTGACACTTACTTCACCCAGTGAGAGGGCAATTTCCTTGAATCTCAGCTTAACTTAGAGACTTGCTTATAGCAAGTAGAATGCAACAGAAGTAAACCACAGAACTTCCATGCCCAAAAAATTAAAAAGGCTATAGAACTTCAGCCTGGTTCTTTCTGGTTACTTGTCTTGGTTACTTGTTTTTGGATCCCTGAGTTACCATGTAAAAATTCTGAGGCCAGTATGCTGTGATGAAGTTCAGGCCACATGGAAATTCCACATATAGGTGATCTAGTTCACAGCTCCAGCACAGGGTCTAGTCATGTGAGTTAAGATGTCTTCAGATTATTCCAGCCACCTACTATAGTGTCTTCCCTACTTAGACAAATAAATGTTTAAAATTCCTCTTTTGTGCCACTACATTTTTAAGTGGTTTCTATGTAGCAAGAGTGAAAACATAGTATGGTGAAAGGTTATTCTCCAAATTTGAGGCATATAAGGGAATTACTGGAAGAGATTGAAAGCATATTACAAAGGAGAAGACTGGTTTTCTATTAACAATTTTGGTGTCTGCTACTGGATCAGGTTCACTAACCTGTTCATGTGTTTATCCAAGTAGAAATTGTCAGACCATAGAGAGTAAGAGGCAATGGATCAGCCTGGGTTCTCTGTTTTAAAAGGTAATTGAACAAGGGGTCAGGTAATTGGCTTGAGCCAGCTTGCTGGTATCTTTCCTAAGATGGTTGCCGGTCTGTCTGTCAAGGTGACTTTAGCAGCTCTGTGGTATGCTTTTGTCGTAGAGCTAGGTTTGGGGTTTGGAGTGAGTATACATGATTGAAGAGTACAGCTAAGAACAGATCATTAACAGGTATTCAATGGAACTATCTAGGTTACAAGTCCAAGATAGGGACTGCAGCCAATTAATTCATGGTGTCTACACAAGATTAATGGAGGTGTGTTTCTGAATAAAGGCCATGGTAGGCACAGAGACAAATGCAGGAAATCAAATAGCAAGGCCTGTCAATCTAAACAACAAATTGAGATTCTCTAAAGATATAGAACTTATTTAAGAATGTGCTGCAGATTTGAAAATCTGGGATAGAGATATACAGACTATAGAGACCATAAGCATATTCACATAGGTTGAGGTAAGGGGTTGATTTTAAAGGCAAAAGAAAGAAGTACACAATTTGTTTTGAAACAAAGAGAGCACTGGTTACAGGGACTTATTATAGTAGTTGATGCTAGTTCATTAGTAGAAACAATGTGTCAGGCAAGTTTTCTTCTGCATCCTGCTAGGTGTCATTGTGACTTGTGTAGCAAGCTGCAGTTTACAAAGTCCTTGGCAAAATCTCTTGTTTATAAGCATATGTGTATAAGAGCTCTTTGGAGCATCTTTATAATAGTTTTTACCACAGACACCTGTGCATGAAGGCCCTTCCTTCTCAGCCTCCTGGATTTACTTATTTATTTTTTTGTTAGTGTTTGACACAAGTGATTCCATTTTGATTCTGACAACTTTCACAGACTGAAGCTAGAAATAAAAAGGGAAGGTAACTAGGTGGTATAGCATATCAAGACTCAGGGCCAATTGTTAAAAGAAACGCTGTGGTAAGTTTCTAGAAAAAACTGGTCCAAAAGTAATGAAGAGTTCAGAACTTGTTTTCCATAGTTTTTTTGGAATCTCATCTGATTAAAACAAAAAACAACAACAAAACAAAAAAACCTAAATTTTCTCAAACAAGCTAGTACAGCCCTTAAAATTAATTCAAACTGAACCAACAAAATTAAAAAGTTAAGGGATTATGGATCAGAAATATCTTAACTACTTGCCCCACAGAATGGTTGCCTTTGAATACTTGTCACAAAGCACCAGCCAAAGAAGCTTACAAAGCAAGAAAAGAGAGTGGATTATAACCAGTCATCTAAAAAAAAAAAAGACCTTTTTAGTGTTCTTTTTTTCCTCCTTATGTCAACTCTCTGGCCCTTAAAGAGAGCTAGAGGCAGGGGTAGGAGATGCCTGCTAGTTGATTGTGCTACCTTCAACCACTATAAGCAGTCAAGGTCCTGTATCCAACCTGCACTGGAAAAGAAGACGCAAAAGTGATTCAATTGAAAGTGCCCAGAATATCATTAAGGGAACAGGCTATTAATAATCCTTTTTTTCAGGCAGTAATTGCTTATATTCCTCTCAATTAAAATTCTTCAATAAACAAGTTACATGAATGATGTGACTTTATATCATTGAGCCTTGGGAGGCTTATGTGGAGTGCTGGGGTTCTAAAACTACTGGCTGTGT
>CAUYQG010014827.1:0-12957 GCA_963574415.1 Tarsius wallacei | reverse complement strand
CCGGCCACCGCAGCCTCGACCTGCTGGGCTCCGGCGATCCTTCCGCCTCAGCCTTCCAAGTAGCTGGAACTACAGGCGCGTGCTACCACACCCGGCTAATTTTTTGATTTATTGTAGAGATGAGGTCTTGCTTGCCCAGGCCGGTCTTATTATTATTATTTTTGAGTTGAAATCTCACTCTGTCACCCAGACTGGAGTGCAGTGGTATGTTCCTGGCCACCGCAGCCTAGACCTGCTGGACTCCAGCGATCCTTCTGTCTCAACCTTCCAAGTAGCCGGAACTACATGCGCATGCTACCACGCCCATCTAATTTTTGATTTATTGTAGAGACAAGGTCTTGCCAAATTGCCTAGGTAGGTTTCAAACCCGCGGACTCAGGCGATCCACTCGCCTCGTCCTCCCAAAGTGCTGGGATTACAGGCTGAGCCACTGAGCCCGGCCTCTTATCGTTATTAACTCTGAATGTAAATGGTTCAATGCCCCACTAAAATGATATAGACTGGCAGAGTGAATTTTTTAAAAAGCACAACCCAAATATCTGCTGCCTTCAAGAGACTCGATTAGTTTACCAAGACTCCAATGGACTCAAGATAAAGAGGTAGAGAAAATATGGAAACCACAAATGGAAACCAAAAATGTGCAGGAGTAGTCATTCTTATATCAGATACAACAGACTTTAAATTAACAACAGTAAAAAAAAGACAAAGATGGCTATTACATACAGGGATCAATCCAATGAGAATACATAACAATTTTTAATATATATGTGTCTAACACCACAGCCCTCAGATTTATAAGACAAATTTTACTAGACCAGAAAAAAAAAAAAAAAAAAGAATGGAAGAGTAGACAGCAATACGATAATAGTAGAAAACGTCAACATACCACTGTGCCACTGACAGGAATAGACAGATCATCAAGGCAGAAAGTCAATAAAGAAATATTGGAGTTAAATAGGAGTCTAGAGAGAATGGAACTAACATACATCTACAGACTATCCATCCCCCAACTACAGAATATACATTTATCATCAGCAAATGGAACATTCTCCAAGATAGACCATATGATAGGCCACAAATTGAGCCTCAATAAAAAAAAAAATCAAAATCAAAATCATACTAAACACCATCTCAGACCACAGTGGAATACAACTAGAAATTAACTCCAAGAACTTTTGAACCCAAACAAAGACATGGAAGTTAAACAATTTGCTCCTGAATATTTCTTGGGTCAACAATGAAATCAAGATAGAAATTTAAAAATTCCTTCAAGCAAATGACAATAAAACAAGTTATCAAAACCTCTGGTACATAACCAAAGCTATGTTCATAGGAAAATTTATAGCGCTTAAGGCCTACATTAATAAGACCAAAAGATCACACATTGACAACCTAATATTACACCTCAAGGAACTAGAAAAACATGAACAATCAAATCCAAAGCTAGCAGAAGAAAAGAAATAATGAAGATCACAGTAGAACTAAATGAAATTGAAAATAAAAAAAAATACAAAGGATCAATGAAACACACAGTTGACTCTTTGGGAAGGTAAGATTGATAGACCACTAGCTAGATTAATTAAGAAATGAAGACTCAAATTAGCTCAATCAGAAATGAAAAAGGGGCTGGGCTCGGTGGCTCAGCCTGTAATCCCAGCACTTTGGGAGGCCGAGGTGAGTGGATTGCCTGCGCCCGTGGGTTCAAGACCAGCCTGGACAACTTGGCAAGACGTCATCTCTACAATAAACAAAAAATTAGCCAGGCCTGGTAGTGTGCACCTTTAGTTCCAACTACTTGGAAGGCTGAGGTGGAAGGATCGTCTTTGCCCAGTAAGTTGATGTTGGGGTGGCCATGAGAGTGCCACTGTACTCCAGCCTGAGCGACAGTGTGAGACTCCAGCTCAAAAAAAGAAAAAATAAATGAAAATGGAGACATTACAACTGATATAATGGAAATTCAGAAGATCACCTGAGACTATTATGAACACCTCTGTGCAAACAAACTAGACAATCTAGAAGAAACGGATAAATTATTGGAAACACGCAATCTCCAACTTTGAATCAGGAAGAAACAGAAACCCTGAATAGACCAATAAGGAATAGTGAGATTGAATAGTAATTTCATACCAAAGCCAGGAAGATACACAACAAAAAAAGAAAGCATAGATGTGAAAATCCTCAACAAAATATTAGCAAACTGAATTCAAGAGTTCATAAAAAAATAATACACCATGACCAAGTGGGTTTTATCCCAGGGATGCAAGCATGGTTCAACCTATGCAAATCAATAAACATGATCCACTACATAAACAGGATTAAAAACAGAAACCATATCATTTCAATAGACACAGAAAAAGTATTTGATAAAATACAGCATCCCTTTATGATAAAATCCCTCAGCAAAACAGGCATAGAGGGAACATTCCTCAAAAAAACAAAAAAGCTATATACAACAAACCCACAACCAATGTCATCTGAACAAAGAAAAGTTGAACACATTCCCCCTCAGAATTGGACCAAGGCAAGCATGCTCACTTTCACCACTATCATTTGACATAGAACTCCTGTGCTCAAAAAATCCTCTTGCCTCAGCCTCTTGAGTTCCAAGGACTACGAGCTTGTGTCACGACACTCAGCTAATTTTTGTTGTTTTTGTAGAGATGGGGGGGAGGGGTCTTGCTATTTTCCCCCTGCAGGTCTCAAACTCTTGACTTCCAGTGATCCTCCACCAAGACCTTCCAAACTGCTGAGATTACAGCCACTATGCCTGGGCTCTCATATATGATTTAATAGAACAGACAGAAAATTTGGAAGGACATAGAAGATTTGAACACTATGAATCAACTTGACCTAATTAACATTTATCAAATACTCCACCCAACATCAAATTCATGTTCTTTCCAAGCGTACACAAAACATTTACTAAGATAAGTCACATTCTGATCTAAAAACAAGTCTCAGTAAATTGTAAAGAGTTCAAGTCATACAAAATATGACCATAATAAAATAAAGTGGAAATCAACAACAGAAATCTCCAAAAGCCCTAAATACGTAGATATTAAACAACACACTTCTAAATAACCCATGTCAAATAAGCAATCAAAAGGACACTAGAAATTATTTTGAACTGAGTAAAAATAAAAATTTGTGAGATGACCCTAAAGGCAGTGCTTAGGAGGAAACATATAGCATTAAACTCATATATTAAAACACAGTGTTTCCAGCTGGGCATAGTGGCTTATGCCTGTAATCCCAGCACTTTGGGAGTCCAAGGTTGGAGGATCACTTGAGACCAGGAGTTCAAGACCAGCCTGGGCGACACAGTGAGACCCTGTGTCTATAGAAAACAAAATTGTTTCAAATTAATGACTTTAAGAAACTGTAAAAAGAAGAGCAAATTAAGTCCAAATAAGCCAAAGAAAGGAAATAATAAATATAAAAGCAGAAATCAATAGAAAACAAACAAGCAAAAAGAATAGAGAAAATCAATGAAACCAAAAGCAGATAGACAAGAACAGTAAAACTGAGAAATCTATAGCCTGATTAATAAGGCACAAAAGAAGACACATATCACTGATACCAAGAAAAAAAGAGGACATCATTTACAGAGTCTATAAACATTAAAAGGATAATAAAGAACTATTTTGAACAACTTTACACTGATAAAGTCAACAACTTAAATGAACTAGACAAGCTACCAAAGCTTACTCAAGAAGAAATAGATAATATATGAAAAGTTTTATATTTATCAAAGAAAGCAAAATTTTAGTTAAGAATTTCCCATAAAGAAAACTCCAGCCAGGCTCGGTGGCTCAGCCTGTAATCCCGCATTTTGGGAGGCCAAGGTGAGTGAATTGCCTGAGCCCGCAGGTTCGAGACCCGCCTGGGCAACTTGGCGAGACCTCATCTCTACAATAAATCAAAAAAATTAGCTGGGCGTGGTAGTGCACGGGTGTAGTTTCAGCTACTTGAAAGGCTGAGGTGGAAGGATCACCGGAGCCCAGCAGGTCAAGGCTGCGGTGGCCGGGAACGGCCACTGCACTCCAGTCTGGGCGACAGAGTGAGACTCCAACTCAAAAAAAAAAAAAATTATTTTGAAAATTGATGAAGGAACTCTTCTCAATTTATTGTATGAGACTAGAATTAACCTGGTACCAAAACCAAGCAGAAACAACAGAAGAAAATAAAACTGTATGCCAATATTCCCCTTCATGCACATAGATAACAAAACTTTTTTCTGGAGTTGGAATCTCACTTTGTGCCCAGGCTGGAGTGCAGTGGCACACTCATGGTCACCCCAGCGTCGACCTGCTAGGTTCCTGCAATCCTTCCACCTCAGCCTTCCAAGTAGCCAGAACAACAGGCATGCGCTACAACGCCCGGCTGATTTTTGATTTTTGATTTATTGTAGAAACAAGGTCTTGCCAAGTTCCCCAGGCTGGTCTTGAACCCCCGGGCTCAGGCAATCCAGTAGCTTTGGCCTACCAAAGTGCTGGGATTACAGGCTGAGCCACCAAGCCCAGTCAATACAACACTTTTAAATAAAATTATAGCAAAATAAATCCGTTCATGGATATGAAGGATATTCCTCTTTTTTTTGTTTTTTTGAATTGGAGTCTCACTCCTGTTGCCCAGGCTGGAGTGCAATGGCATGCTCACCGCCACCGCAGCCTCGACCAGCTGAGCTTAGGCGATCCTTCCTCCTCAGCCTTCCAAGTAGCTTGAACTACAGATGAACGCCACCATGCCTGGCTAGTTTGTGTGTGTGTGTGATTTATTTTAGAAACGGGATCTCACCAAATTGCCCAGCTGGTCCCGAGTCCCTGGGCTCAGGTAATCCTCTTGCATTGGCCTCCCAGAGTGTTGGAATTACAGGCTGAGCTATGGTGCCCAACCAGGATATTACATTTTGACCAAAGTAGTTTATTTCATGAATGAAAGCTTAAAAATCAATTCATGTAATTTCACCGCCCCCCCCACAGAGACGTACACACATTCTGCTCAACTGATGAAGGAAAAACACCTGACATAACATATCTCTTTGTGTATGTACAGCTTATTTTATGACAATTATACCTCAACAAATCTGTTAACACAAACAAGCAAAATACTATTAATTGGTTCAGTTTAAACTAAGTATAAAACAAAGGGTTGGAGCATTTTGCTATGTTTATCTTGGTTACTTGCTAAGCAAATTACCTTTGGTGCAGTCAGGGTGCTAAAGGAAATAAAACAAAAGCTTTCTCTTTTTCCTATTTTCTGTTTATTTTTTTGGCTTTTCATAGATGTTTTTCATAGATGTTGGCTTTTCATAGATGTTGTGTTTCAACACACCAAAAACTTGCTAGTTGTCTTTAAGGTCCTATTAGAGTGCTCTGCTTAGGGAAATTTCCCTTTGCTTTAAAAAATATCTAGTTAGCCGGACTCGGTGGCTCAGCCTGTAATTCCGCGCCTTGAGAGGCTGAGGTGAGTGGATTGCCTGAGCCCGCGGGTTCGAGACCCGCCTGGGCAGGCGAAACCTCATCTCTACAATAAATCAAAAAAATTAGCCGGGCGTGGTAGCGCACGCCTGTAGTTCCGGCTACTTGGAAGGCTGAGGCGGAAGGATCGCTGGAGCCCAGCAGGTCGAGGCTGCGGTGGCTGGGAGTGGCCACTGCACTCCAGTCTGGCTGACGGAGTGAGACGCCAACTCAAAAAAAAAAAAAGAAATTGTTCCTTTGAAATTTCCCCTAGTGCCTTCTCTTTTCAAAAGAAATTACACGTACATACATATGTGCATGCACATATGGACACACATGTGCATGTGTGTGTGTGTGTGTGTGCACATGTGTTCTTTCCTGTTGCTCAGATTTTCTTTTCAAAAGTATTCCTCCGTGCACAAGAAATATCTCCTTTTATTTTTACTTTTTATTTTTATTTTTTTTGAGTTGGAGTGTCATTCCATTGGAGTTGGAGTGCAGTGGCATGTTCACGGCCACCCTTGCATTGACCTGCTGGGTTCCTGTGATCCTTCCACCTCAGTCTTTCAAGCAGCTGGAACTACAGGCACATGCTACCATGCACGGCTTTTTTGATTTTTATTGTAGAGACAAAGTCTCGCCAAATTGCCTGGGCTGATCTTGAACCCACGGGATCAGGCAATCCACTCCTCTTGACCTCCCTAAATGCTGGGATTACAGGCTGAACCATGGAGCCCAGCCTGTCTCCTTCTTTTATATTAAACAATGCTGTGGTGCTGCTAGGCCTCTAACCCAAGAATCCTTTAATGTCACAAAAAATATCTTGGGTTAACTCTCTTTAGCTCATGAAACACATCCTCAAGTTTCAAGGAACAAGCAGAATCCTAAATGGAATTTTACAAAGAATGAAAGAATAATATTAAATAATAATCTGTGTGACAGGAGACAGAGTTTTTGTCATTCCCTGATGAAGCATAATGTACGGCCAGAATCTCTTTTGTAGGGTGCTTAGATTTCTCCATTAAGGGCACTGAGTTAGTTGAGGCAAAGAAAAAAACCATTCAACAGGCTCATAGACAAGCAGGGAAAGCAAAAGCAGTTACAGAGGAAGATGGCCTCAAAACAGTATAAAATAAGGAACGGAATAAAAAGTGTCAACAGTATATACAGTAAAACACAGAAAGAAGAAGTGGAGCTCTGCTTTGGTTGGAAGAAAGCCCAGAAAAAGTTAAAGTTATTCACTAATCCAACAGATAATATTGCAGAGACAGACATTGGTCCCCTTGGTGCAGGAAACTATCTTCATTTCATCCTCTGTGCCTTTACAAAGGCAGGCTGTCTTCTAAGAGTCTATAGAACGCTGAAATCTTTTGATAAATATTCTTTTAGTACTATTTACCCACTGTGACTAAGTAAATGCATTAAATAACAAATTGATATTTTCAATTTATACTCACCAGGCATATATTTCTGAAATGCAGGTAAGGTGGTTTAGCATAAGCCAATCCTTCTTAAAAAAGCCTAACACGATTACTTTAGAAACCACTAAGTAGGGTTTCGGTCATATGCATGAAAATTCCTATATCAAAATTTTAAAGGAAATTTGTCTAAAACCATATGAAAGTCACATTCATGAGAACCAATTCAGGATAATCAATCCTCCAATGAAATATCTTCTGCTTCTTCTCAACTCACATAAAATGTATGGGAAATGTCAGATTGCCCAATGGAAGATTAACTAAAGTGTACACAAATATTCATAATATACCCGCAAGACAGACTAATATAAACAGCAGCATAAATCTTAATCTTTTTTACACCATGACAACTCAGGTCTGAGAATGCAGTTAGCTGCATTCGGACTTCATCCTAATTTATTGCTGATATGACATAAATGTTAAATACTGTTGCTGCAGCCATTAACCCAAACTTGTTAATTAGAAAGGAAAATTATGAAATATTTTCTCAGCTTAATTTACCAAGATGTTCTCAGTCAACACAGGTTAGTTATTTGATGAGGCTTCTCAGCTGTTAATGTGACCCACAGTGTATACATTAAAAGCAAAACAAAACACAGAAAAAATTAGCCATTTAGCCTACCAAAAAGGCTCCAAAGTATACTCACATGCGTCCTGTGAAATGTATGCTCTTAAGTATGGTCTACTGACATCTAGTTTGAATAAGTCCACTTTCTTTCTTACTAAACCTAATGACAGTCATTTCACTAGGATAAAAATAAATTATTACACTTTTCCATGGGGGTAATTTTGGGTAGCAAAAAAGCTGCATAAGATATATGGATGGGAATTGCAGGTGCTGAAATATCAGTATGGATTCGTGAGGTTTTAGTGCCTTGTACTGCTTAGAAAATATTTGGGAGTGCCTTTAGAATCTTAAAAAGACATCAAGAAGAGAGCTTAAAAGATATTTAAAGATACCCATGATTTTTGGGAAAAGGCTTGGTACTGAACTCTTCTCCAAGCTTTGGTCATCAAGCTCAATGAGAAGACAGGACATCTCTGGATTAAATTTCCTATAATTTTATCTAATAAAAATTTTATCCAATAAAAATAAAAAATTAAAAATCTTTGTTTTAGGAAATATATCCATAATAGACTACTAACAAAAATGTAGAGCTATTTTAAGCACATACTTTATACTTATTTTATCTTAAGATGCTCTTTGATAGCACTCTGAAAAGAATAGTGGCCTTAGTGGGCAAGTGATGTGACCTATGATGGTAGCTCCTTTTTCTGTATTATCCTAATCACACTATTTCATTTCCAAGAAACTTGACTTTTAAGTACTATGAATCAAGAGCACATAAATGGGCAAACTTACTAAATACTCTTGCAAAGAAACACTGCCCTGCAGAACTAAAATCTATTACTTATTAATTAAAAATATTTATATAGATTCAACCCCTCAACAGGATCAAAGTGAGATATCCTAGAACAGTTAAGGCAAACGCAATATAATATAGTTGTTAGAAAATCAGTTCTAGAGTGAAACTTTGAGTTAAGATCTTAACACTGCCATTAACTGCTCATATATATAATATATATATATAATATATATATAAACATTCCCTTATTTTGAAGTAAGGAAAACAACAGTATTTACTTTGTATACTTGTGAGAATCGAATGATTTTTTTTTAGAATATTTAGAACATAATGAATAATCTATGCAGTTATTCTTGATTTTGTATACATCCTCACTATTATTCGTTTCCCTGAGTCTAGAACCTAGGTATCTCTCAATAAGAATTTTTTTCCAGAAAGAATTTTATCAGAGCTATTTTACCACATGACAATTCTAGTTGTACCAAGTCATAATCCTAAATTAAGTTGCAGCGGTACCTGAGTTAATCACACTATTTATTATTATCAAATTGTCAGATGGTGAATCAGGGCTAATAAAATTTTTTGAAAGAAATGTTTAACCAATAAACAAACACCTTATATTGTGCTCAGTGTTTTGAAATTGACAAAATGTTTTAAATAAGTTAACTTGTTTTCTTTTGTTTAGTTGATGCGTATTGATACTTAGGCATCAATACATGCAAAGATATACGAAGGGGTCACCCTGTCCTCAAACGGGTTTATATTCTAATATGTATCTATGCAGAGAAAAGGAATTCTCTTGCCTACTTCTCTACTCTCTGCCAGCAGTTGTAGTCAGTTTCCAAGATAGTGATTGACCAACATTGATAATAAGTAACTGTAACTGCTTTAAAATATCACACTCCTGGGAGGCAAGGGTAGCTTTTCTTCTATAGTTATTTTTTTTTTTTAATATTGTGGGTGGGCTGATGAAGGGTCTGCTCTTTCCTGTTCACCTATCTTTTCTAATATTTTGCTGTGAGTTTCTCCTTTCAAGTCCATTAGCAAGCTAAGGTTTAGAGGGGTAAGGAAAAGCATATAAGCGTGATTCATGTAGGAAATAAAGTTTGTTGTTCCAATTAGCAGATCAATATTTATATAAGTGCCCTTAGTTCTTTATTGAAAGGTTGAGAAATGAATGAATATTTATATAATAAAATATCATCAGCAATTGAAAAATACTTTACATTTATGTAATTTCTGAAGCATTTAACTTAGTTTTAATAATCAGAGTTTTCTTTATTTTCCAAATACATTTCATTATCATTATCTTAAAAAAAGTTTAAGTGAACTATTTAATTTCAGTAATGAGAACAGCTAGTATCTATAGGCTTTTGAACAAATACAACAGATGCTTGGTGGTAGTAGAAATGCTTCTATGTATTAACAGTGACTTCCAGCTGAGAGTACAACGTGCCCGTGTCATAAGTAAATATGTTTCACATAAAAAATGGACAATTTGACTATTTGATGAGTATGTTAGAGTTATCAGGTCATCCATTGAAAGAGTTTCTCTTGTGCCTGGGCACAAGTTAGTGATAAATTGAAGCGTGTTGTTGTTGTCTTTTATTTAACATTGTCCTTTGTGGGTTTAGCTCCCTCGAGAATCACCCAAAACAAGAAGGGTAACTAACCATTCCTGTATTGACCAAATCCTATCCACACTGCTAACATTTACAAAACAAATAATTCAAGAAAATGAATGAAAACAAAATCAAAGAGCAATAAAGTGCTCAATTCAGTGTTGGTATCAAAGTAGTCAGCTAAGTTCCAGATTGGTATATAGGTGTTTGGTGTGACCTGTTTTAAAGTCCTGACCCCATAAAATGGTCAAAAATTTTAGGTAAAGATAGGAAAGCAGGTTCAAGAAAACAAGCAACCCTTGAGTCCCATGACAAGTTTGTGGGAAAGAAAAGCTTATATAGCAGGAATTCTAAAAAAAAAAAATACCCTTTGGTTTAGAAATATTAAATCAGAGATTTTCAAATATAATCTACAGATTACACTTTACAAGTTGTACAAGAATCAGTTCAAATGTTTGTTGAAAAGCAAATTTTCTATTCTCTAACCTAAGAGATTCAGATCAACTAGGGTGATTTAAGAATGTGCATTTTAAAAGTTCCTCAGGTAAATATGATAGGGAGTTAGGTTTGTGAGCAACTGGATTAAATCATTTGCCCAGAGTCATAAGTTCGGTAAGTGATAATGCCAGAACTAGAAGCCACTTTGCCTAGAGTTCCTTCATAAAAGATTTCCTAATGTTAACATTGAATTAATTTGGTCGATTTATGTATAAGACAATAGACGTACATACTCTTAGATTAAGTGAAGAGTCCCATCCAATAGTCAACATAAAACCTGTATTTTAAAGGTAAACATATTAACGGTGTTAGCAAGAGTGGGAATAAATGGCATTCTCACAAAATACTAAGATTGTATAAATTAGTTCAACCTTTCTGAAGGACAATTTTTCAGAATCTATCAAAACTTATAGATTATCGTCCCTCTTACCAAATAATGTAACATTCACCTGTCTAGGAAATAGAACACAGGCATTTTGGGATGAGCATTCTGTCTACTATTCTTTTTATTATGCTTTCTTTTGCATTATCTGACTTATTTATTTTAACTACACTTATGTCTTAACTTTAAAATAAAATAAAAACTAGTCAAACATTTAAAACCCAATAGAAACCTGTGCCTTTCTTAGGCAAACTGTGATATATCTAAACCAATTAGAAGATTAATAATTTATTTTTAAAGTATGATTTATGTATACCCCACTTTATTCCAAGGAGTATTTAGGCAGTTTACAAAACAGGCACTTGTAGTGAAATAAATAAAATTAAAAAGTGATTAGCACTATAATAACGTGAGAAAGCTAATATTGTAATCTTATGAGTTAAAAATACTTGTTTCGAATAAGCACAAATCTTGATTCCTAAGTGATAAAGCAAAAAGAGAAACAGTGGGAAAGTTTACATTATTCTTATTGTTGGCAAATAAACAAATGTGTTAAATTATCAGGAAGAGATTGATTTTTCTCGTACTAAGCTCTACGCACAATTTTTCATGTGGATCATTGCATGGGGGGCACTCAGTGTTGCAAATGATATCTTTGACAACAGTTTTACCAGATTTCAAATTTTCAGTTTTAGCTCTCTTTCCCATGATTCCTGCTAGAAGTAGACGTAGACAGGAATATTTACACAGAGCTGTATTCCATTAGGTGCTACGTAACTTGCATGTTCCAGTGAGACTAAGTGGGATATGAGAACAATGTCTGATCAATCTGTCTAAACTATCCAGTTTCTCGGTGTTAGTGTCTTGGGGGAAAATCTCATTATGTCAAACAAATAAAGCATTAACAACATACAGCATTAACTCATATGCTGAAATTTTGAGAGCTTTATGCTAGCCTGTGGCACATTTTTAGAAAGAATTCAAAACCACTGCAAAGTATGGGTATAATATAAATGCTGCCATCTTTGCAATGAAGGATAGGCTATTGGCAACCTGGAGCTGTATAAAATAGCTTCAGGTTACAATAAAACACCACATAGTCCTGTTGTTTTCTTTAAAAGTGGGGTTTTACAAATCATTTGGTTCTCTCCCAAACTTATACTGACTCCTGAAACACTGACAGCTGTTAATTATTCCCTCTATTGAAGAAGATGCACAAGAATGGCTTCAATTAAAGGGATCCCTCATTGTCAATGAGTCTCTAATTTCAATCAGCATCAAGAGGGACTGTTAAACGGTTGCCACAATGTCATGATATGGAACACAAGGAAAAATCCTCCACCTGCTCTTGAGGGAAGAAGTCAGTAAATGCTAAGCTGCAAAGAACCCAAAAGAAACAAGGTGGTACATCACTTTATCACCAAGAAGTTATCCTAAAAATAATTGCAGGTTTCAAACATTTACACAAGTATGAATTCACCGTATCTCTCTAGGTACAAATAATAGAAAACCCGAAAAACTGACAGCTAGGGGATTATTTTTCTCAAATCTCTAGGCTGGTTGAGATGCTTAAGGATGTGTATCTTAAGGGACATGAATATCCCTGTTCTTCCTGATCCATAGTCCTTAGTTTGGGGCTTTTGTCCTATTATATTTCTAGGCAAAAAGGGAATGACCAAAGGAAGGAGGGCAAAGGAATTCTCCTTATGAGGCTTTGCTGTTTTATTTTAGACGGGCATCCCTTTGTTGTTACTTTCAACTACATTTCTTTCACCAAAACTCAAAACATGACTATATCTCATCACCAGGGTATCCAAGGAAGGAAGTATTTACAGCTGACACATCACTCCCAAAGTCAATATTGGAGGCCTATTAGTAAAGATGACAAGAGAGGATGGATATTCAGTAGGCATCCAGCTGAGAAAAACACAGTGATCTAGCCGGGCTCAGTGGCTCAGCCTGTAATCCCGCGCCTTGGGAGGCTGAGGTGAGTGGATTGCCTGAGCACGTGGGTTCGAGACCCGCCTGGGCAAGCGAGACCTCATCTCTACAATAAATCAAAAAATTAGCCGGGCGTGGTAGCGCGCGCCTGTAGTTCCAGCTACTTGGAAGGCTGAGGCGGAAGGATCGCCGGAGCCCAGCAGGTCAAGG
>CAUYQG010014826.1:0-24281 GCA_963574415.1 Tarsius wallacei | reverse complement strand
TTTTCTTTTTATGAAAATTGTCTAGTTGTTATTGCTCTGCAGCTGTTCTCAAGTTCACTAACCATCTTGCATGTGTTTTATCCTGTCAACACGTTCCTCATATCCTCTTCCATTACCCTTCTCAAGCATCCCTGTAGAATCTCATCTATATGAGTCCAAGCAACACTTTTTTCACATCTTTTCTTTTATTTCTAGTTTGCTCCCAGCATGTCTTCCAGGGAGGGAGTGAAGCAGTGCCAAGACTTTATTCAGCTTTAGTGATAAAAACGGTTAAGCATGCTCCAATTTCTCTCTCCAGGTCCGCAGGAGGTAAAGCTTTTATGTTCATTTACTGGTTCATTTAACAAAGAATACTGAACATTTTCTATGTGCTAACTGATGTGTAGCCCATGACTGCAAAGTGAGTTCACAAACACTACCTTGATATTCTTCAATATCATCTTGAGGTAGTCTTGTTAGTACCTCCATGTCACAGAAGAAAAACTGATACTAAATAAGTTGGAGAGACTTTCCTAACCTAGAAATTAGACTCTTGACTTTCACTTTCTGCTGTATGGTGTATAGAAAGATCCTCCTATGACAATATAACTAATTCCTGGATGTATTTCAACAAGTTTTACAATAAATTGCAAACACATAAGGAAGTAAGGTAAATAAAGGAGAAAAAAAGGAAGATAGAAAAGGACAGAAAGAATAACAACAGCAACAGAGAGCTAAAACAAGATTTGCAAGTGGTAAACTGTAAGAGAAAATGGAAATCAGTTTACCCTAGGGTAAATGCCTATGTCAGTGCTAGGCTGTATTGAACCAATGTGAAGTTAGAGGAAAAAAACTTGAGAGTTCTCCATTTTAAGCTCAGCCCCTCAAAGAGGACTAATGCAGTACTAAATCAGCAGTGCACACTAGCTTCCAACAGAAACAAATGAAACCCTCTGAAGGAAAATATTATCTATTCATACCCTCAGGATGCACACAGATTAAGTTGAACCGATACAATATTAACAAACACAAAAGGCAACAAACCAGCACATGATTCAGCAGAAATAACAAAGAATAGATTTCTTTAGCAAACCAAAGATCTCAGATATGAAATTTAATAGTATCAAAAGTATGCATTCAATATTTAAAAGAAAAACTTTAAGGAAGAATTTAGAACCTAGAAAGTAAAACTAACTTAGCCAAGGAAAAAAGAGAAGTGACAGTAGAGTTAGTGCCAGAAGGCCAAGAAAGTGGTAAGGAAAGAAATATTCATAGAGGCAATGGCATTCCATGACTGAGGCAGCTGAGCAGGTGATAGTGAGGTTATGAAAAAGGAAGGAATTACTGTAAGTAGCCACAAGCCCAGTTTACTTTAGTATTTATGGTAGTAAATGCTATATATATATATATATATTTGTGGCTAAAATTCATATCACATTATAGTTCTGAAAGTCCCAAGTTAAAAGTGGTACATCCAGATGACTTTCCAACAGAATTCTACAAAACATACAAGAAGGAATTGATACCAGTCTTACCAGTCATTTTATGAGGCTAACATCACATTGATACCCAAACCAGGTAAAGATACAACAAAGAGAACTGCAAGCCAGTATTCTTAATGAACATACATGCTAAAATCCTCAACAAGATCCTATCAAACCGGATACAACATATATCAAAAATCATCCACCACAACCAAGTAGGCTTCATCCCTGGGATGCAGGGCTGGTTCAACATTCCAAGACCATAAACATAATTAAATACATCAACAGATGTAAGACAAAAAACACATGGATTATAGCATTAGACACGGAAAAAGCTTTTGATAAAATCCAGCACCTCTTCTTGATAAAAAATCATCGAACATCTAGGCATAGATGGAACATACCTCAAAATAGTAAGAGCCATATATGAGAAACCCACAGTCAGCATACTGCTAAACAGACAGAAATTGGAACCGTTTCCCCTGAAAACAGGAACAAGACAAGGATGCCCACTCTTACTCCTCCTTTTCAACATAGTTTGGAAGGGTGTCTCCTGCATTTTTTAAGTTTCTTAAAATTTTGGATTTTACATTTAGGTCTTTGAGCCATTTGGAGTTGTTTTTGTGTATAAAATTAAAGGCATTTTGAAGCAAACAAGTATATTTAGAAATTTTGGCACCAGACAATACTCAAAAGAAGAAGTTCTATGTCACATAATCCCAGAGAAAAGCTCTGAGATACAAGAAAGAATATAAAAATATGTGGTAAATATATATAAACAAATCTAAAATAAGGTTGGCTATATAAATAATTATAATAATATTTAATGAGATAATATCATTGAAGATATTAAGTAAAGGCAAAAGCAATAAAAATATAAGTGGCTGGTAGAAACTGAAAAAAACAAGAAAACAGAGTCTCTCCTCTGGACTTCTAGAAGAAATAAGTCCTACCAACATCTTTAGTTTAGCCCAATGAAACCGATTTCAGACTTCATATTATATATACAATTATATAATCTGTATTATATATATATATTATTCTATTAAACATAAAAGAATACATTTGTGTTGTTTTAAGCTACTAAATCTGTGGCTATTTCTTACAGCAGCAAGATTAAAGTAATACATACAGAAAACATGGATTGATAAAAGCCATTCAACCAACCCAAAAGGAAGCTGTCTTAGTTTGAATTGCTATATCAAAATGCTATAGACTTGAGTGGCATAAACAACAGAAATTCATTTCTCACTGGAGACTGGAAAGTTCAAGATCAAAATGCTAGTAGATTCTGTTCTTGGCTTGCAGATGGCCACCAACTTGCTATATACCCACATGGCAGAGAAAGAGAGGTCTGATTTTTAATTTAAGGAGATTCATCAGAGAGGCTCCAACCTCATGACCTCACCTAAACCTAATCATCTCCCAAAAGCCCCTAATACCATCACCATATGATTAAGGCCTCAACATATGACTTTAGGGGGCAGGAAACACTCAGTTCATAACAAAAGCAAATGGTAGAAAACAAAAATCATACTAATGGTAGAACAAAGATAAAGTACATAAAAGGTAGATATAAGCATATATATATATATATATCATATGTTTTATATATAACATATATAAGTTGCTCTATTTAATATTAATGAATGATTGTTCTATAGATAAAAGACAAAAATTACCAAATGATTAAAAAATAAATCCACAACTAAAATACAAGAGTAGAAAAAGATTTAAAATTTAAGAATGAAGGAAGCTATGGCATGAATTAACACATGAAAAAGATGCTCAACATTATTTGTCATTAAGCATATACAAGAAAAAACCACAATGAGATACCACATCACATCCATTAGGATGGCTATAATAATATCTTTTTTTAAGTTTTGGCAAGAATGTGAAGAAATTTGAAACTTTGCAAATTCCTGGCAGGTAAAAAGGTGCAGCCACTGTGGAAAACAGTTTGGGTTTTCTTCAAAATGATAAACACGGAATGACCATAGGCCCCAACAATTTCTATTCTAAGAATTCACAAAAAATAATTGAAACAGAAACTCAAATGTGATACAACAAAAAGTGGAAATATCTAAAGTTACCATAAGTAGATAAAGAAAATATATTATTGGCATGCAGGGGAATATTAGTCAGGCATAGAAAGCAATGGAGATCTGATACATGTTACAATATGGATGAACTTTAAAAATATTATTCTAAGTAAAGTAATCCAGAAACAAAGGGCAAATGTTATAATTTTACTTATATGAAATATATAGAATAGGCAAATTTATAGTGCCAGAAAAAAACTAGGGATTAATAGAAGCTGAAGAGAGGGAAGAATGAGAAATTATTGCTTAACGGGTACAGAGTCTCTGTTTGGGGTGATTACAAAGTTTTGGAAATAAATAATGCTAAAAATTGCATAACATTGTGAGTGTAATTAATGGTCACCGAATTTTACAGTTGAGATGGTTAAAATTGGAAATGTATTATATATACATATATACATGCATAATATACAATTTGATAAATTATCAAGTGTTGAGAAAAACTATTTTGAGAATTCTGACATAGAGAAATGCAGAAAGAACAATCAAGAAAGTGTCTTCACATTTCCTGAAGAAAGATGTGGTAAACATTGATTAAGATTAACAGGTACATAAACTAATACA
This sequence comes from Tarsius wallacei, assembly GCA_963574415.1. Taxonomy (NCBI): domain Eukaryota; kingdom Metazoa; phylum Chordata; class Mammalia; order Primates; family Tarsiidae; genus Tarsius; species Tarsius wallacei. The sequence continues at coordinate 20,149 of CAUYQG010014826.1, read as the reverse complement.
CTCTCAAGTAACATGTCGGTATGAGAAGAGAAAGACAAACTATTTTCCTTCGGCTTATAAAGAAAGAGATGAAATAGAACTCCCCAAAACACTGCATTCAAAGTATAGATGCATTAGTTTAAAGTTATAAGAAATTCTGTTTAGTCTACCTGGACAACTATTCTTTCTTTTAAATCCACTCTCAACATACTAATATATATACCAGTTATCTTTATCGTCCATGATATCTCAGTGTTTGGAGTCAGAAGTGAAAATGAGTGGACTTCCAGTTCTGAAAGATCTGAGATTCTATTCCAGACCCATCACTGTTTAGGTTTTTAATACTGGCCTAATCAACTGACTTTTCTTAGATTCAGTTTTTTAATATATTAAATAAAAACAATATTTACCTTATAAGAACTATAGCAAAACTGCCAGGGGAGGGAGGGGTATACCTCATCAACAAGGGTACCTGGACATTTGCATACCTAACCCTGAATTGTACCCCACATCTTTAAAATTTAAAAAAGTTGAAAAAAAAGAACTATAATGATAACTAGGAATAATATATGTTCCAGACATCTTCTAAAGTTTTGAGGACCAAACCTAAATTAGCATAGACATTTATTAAATAATAATGTCTAATATCACATTTTCTTGTTTAGATGTCTAGTTTCCTTGAACTTATAGACTGTCTCTTTAATCTATTTCCAGTTTCTAACACACTATCTGGAATATATTAGGCTTAACTGCATGTCTCCATGTAGGGGATCTTCCCAGACACAACTAAAATCCTGACCCACATGACTACCACAGGCTATATTTTGGCATCAGTAAGATTTAGAACAGAAAAAAATCATTTGCCAGCAGGGCAGCATCAAGCAATCCTTATTAGCAGGAATTTTTGTAGTCATTCAGCACATCAGTGTGCTCACCTCTCTGGGAAATTTCTGTTTCCCAGGTGACTGCTCAGATACAAGGAGATGAAACTCATGTAAGTCTGATTATTAGTTATCTATTGATGTATAACAAATTGTTTCAAAAGTTGCTGGTCTAAATCAACAAACCTTTTTTTCCTTTAATCTCTGTTTCATCTATATGTCAAGAATCTGGGTCTAATTTAGCTGAGTCTTCTGGGTTAGTGTCTCTCACAAGGCTGTAATCAAGGTGTCAACCAAGGATGCAGTAATCTCAAGACTAGACTTGAGGAAAATTCACTTACAAGCTCATTGCCTTGTTTGTTAACAGAGTTCAGTTTCTCACAGGCTGTTGGAATTAAGGCCTCAGTTCCCTTCTCACTGTTGGTCAGATATCTCCCTCAATTTCTTGCTATGCAGGACTTCTCCATAAAAGAGCCACTCACAACAGTAACAGGCTTACATCAGGGCAATCAAGCAAGAAAGCAAGAGAAGATAAACAAGAAGGAATTCATGATATTTTTGTAATCTCATCTTGGAATTGGCTGATACTTTTGTTATATGATTATTACTAGAGATGAGGCACTAGGTACAGCCTACACTTAAAGGGAAGAAATTACATAGAGGCATGAGTACCAGTAATAAGAAATTATTTGGATCCATTTTAAAGGCTGCCTACCATAGGCAGTGTAGAAATCAACCTAAAGAAGCCTCATTTCCCACGGAAATGAGTAGCTCCTATAACATCTCCATAAGCACAGCTTACAAGTTCCCCCACAAGAAACATGGCAGTTACAAGAATTACTATATTCAGGAAGTCTAAGGTATGGTATTTGCATAAGATATTTATAGCTCATGTATAGTGTCTTCAATCTTTTTTAAATTCTTTTTTTTTTTCTAGGATAGGGTCTTTCTCCACAACCAAATCTGGATTTAAGGGTATGATCATATCTTCTTGCAGCCAAGAACTCCTGGGTTTAAATGATCTTCCAACCTCTTTCTTAGAAACTAGGTCTACAGGTGTGAAACAACATGACTAAGTTATTTTTATGTTTATTTTGTAGAGATAATTTGCTATGTTGCCAAGAAGGTCTCAAACTACTGGCCTCAAGCAATCCTCCTAACTCAGCCTCCCAAATTGCTGGGACTACAAGCAGAAGCCACTGCACCTGGCCTAGTTTCTTCAATCTTAATTGCAGTTGTGAATTATTTTTATCACAGCAACGTTGCTTAGCAGTATAGTTGACATTCTATTCTTATCAGATTACCAGGAAAATGGATAGAACACTTAAGAAAGATTAAATTATTTTGGCCCATCATAAAAAGTTGCTACTTTCGTAAGTCAAGAATACTCAAATATTATGAAACTCATATGGTTCAACCTAATATTATGTGTTTAATAGCTAACTGGCTGTCAAATGTAATTGAACTGAATTGAACTTTCAAAATCAAGATAAAGTTAGACATCAAATAATATAAAGCCAAGAAACAGAATAGGATACAAATGTTGACATTCCGTGAGTGAGGACTGGAAAAATCAGATCTAGGGATACTATCTCATTTAGCACTGTCAATTTAACACACAGAAAGGATGATTGAAGAAAACCTGCTGTAATATAGGATAGGTATCATATTCAAAAAAAGAATTATTTAACAAATGTCATTGCTGTAAAAGGCCTCATTTCAGTTCAGGTCACTTAAACAAAATTGTCTGAACACTTACAATGTACTAGAAAGTGTGGTAAGAGCTAGAAATAGAAATGCATGTGGCATGGTCCCTAACTTCAATAAACAAATGTGCTTACAATTAATGAATTTCTATTATGTGGTAGACATGATGCTAGAAGTTTAGGAGAAAAAAAGATAAATGAGATACAGTCTCTGCACTCAAGGTATTTATGAACAAATAGAGATAGACATTAAAAATTATCATTTAATATACAAGATGGAGAGGGGCAGAGATGTGGCTGAGGAGGTGAGAATGGAACAAATAACAAAGAACTTTGCAAGCCATGCTAAGGCAGTCAGTGGGAAGTCACTGAAGGTTTTCATCAAGGTAGTAATATGATCAGAAATATAATCTTGCTGTTATGTGCAATCTGGTTATAAGAAGGTGAGTATGGAAACAAATCTTTGCTGACAGGAAGAGAAATCTAAGGCAGTGGGAGGGGAAACTTTCTTTACTCCATCTTCTGCTCACAGAGATAGCCAAATCAATCTAAAAATCCCCCTCCATCTCAACTACCCACTATAAACAAGCATTGTTGCCTTAATTCCCCCCCCTCCCCCTCCACTACATCATTGCTAGCTTCCCATTGATGGTAAAGTCCCATCACAAGACTCATTCAGGTAGACTTTTTGCCAAGCGTCTGGTCAGCAGTGGATACACAAGACATTTTGTTTTGCTTGACCACATGAATCAGGGAAGCTGCTACAAAGTGGACACATGTCTTGCCTCCTGTTTCATTGGCTCTCTCCTAACTTGGCAAAAGTCTGTGGCCTTGAAAAGGAGGGACTTGAAAAAAAAATGAGGAGCATCTGTGCTTCTTGTACACAGAACTGTTTTGAAATCTCTGGTCCCTGCTTCAAAAAGCTTGACAGCAGCCAGAACCAACTGTTTGGTTAATGAAAGCACAAAGCCTAAGGAAAAGAAGAAAATAAAAGAAACAAACAACCTATACCTTCCTTTCAAAATATTCAGTGTTTAAAACTGACCTCATGGCTCAGAGTTGTTTTAAGCCATTCAATTATTTGACTACCTACTATAGGCATACCTTGGAGATATTGCAGGTTTAGTTTCAGACCACAACAATAAACCTATTCACAAAAATACTTTGGTTTCCCAGTGCATATAAAAGTTAAATTTATACTGTATTTACTCTTTTTAAGTATATAATAGCATTATAGCTAAATAAAATGTAAATACCTTAATTTAAATACTTTATTGCTAAAAAATGCTAGCAATCATCTAAGCATTCAGTAAGTCATATTCTTTTTGCTGGTGGAAGGTCTTGCCTCAATAATGGTAGCTGCTAAAAGTTAAAGTGCCTGTGACAATTTTGAAAAATAAGGTGACAATTAAGTTTTCAGCATTGATCAATATTTCCTTTCATGAAATATTTTTCTGTAGTATCGGATGTTGTCAAATAGTATTTTGCCTATGGTAGAACTTCTTTCAAAATTGGAGTGAATCCTTTTAAACTCTGAGTTTATGTAATAGTCTAAATATTTTATTGTCATTTCAAAAATTTCCACAGCATCTTTACAAGGAATAAATTCTATCTCAAGAAGCCACTTTCTTTGTTCATCCAAAAGAAGCAAATCTTCATCTGTTCAAGTAGTTATCATGAGAGTGAAGTAACTTGGACACAACTGCAGACTCCACCTTTTATTCTAGTTCTCTTGCTATTTCCACCATATCTGCAGTGACTTCCTTCACTGAAGTTTTGTACCTCTCAAAGTCATTCATTTGAGTTGGAATTAACTTCTTCCAAAGTTCTGTTAATAATATGTTTGCCTCTTAACATGAGTCACAAAAGTTCTTAATAACATCTGGCATGTTGAGTCCTTTCCAGAGGTTTTCAATTTACTTTGCTTGGATTTATGAGATAAATCACTACCTATGGCAGCTATAGCCTTACAAAATTATATTTCTTAAATAGTAAGACTTACAAGTCAAAATTATTTCTTTATCCATGGGCTGTAAAATTAGTTGTGTTATCAGGCATAAAAACAACATCGATCTCCTTGTTCACTTCCATCAGTGGTCTTGGGTAAATAGATGTACTGTCAAAGAACAATAATATCTTCAAAGAAATTTTTTTTCTGCGAAAAAAAAAACAATGGGTTTCACACATTCAGTAAACCATTCTGTAAACATGTGCCATCACCTAGTCTTTGTTGTTCTATTATGGAACACAGGCAGAGTAGACTTAGCATAATTCTTAAGGGTTCTGGGATTTTAATGGTAAATGAACATTGGCTTCAACTTAAGACAACAGTTGAATTAATCTCTTTTTAAGAATGGAGCATGAAGCAAAAGTGAATACCCTCTCTCTCTCCCTGAGTGATCTATATTGACTGACAGAAAAGACCCTAGCACAGCAAAACATTAACTAGCTACAAGACAACAAAACTAAAGAAGAACTATAAAGATGAGGAAGAAACAACAGAAAAGCACTGGTAACCCTCAGAGTATTAAAGAGACATTGCCATGCCAGTCTCGGTGGCTCAGCCTGTAATCCCGAGCCTTGGGAGGCTGAGGTGAGTGGATTGCCTGAGCCTGCGGGTTCGAGACCCACCTGGGCAACTTGGCGAGACCTCATCTCTACAATAAATCAAAAAATTAGCCGGGCATGGTAGCGCACGCCTGTAGTTCCAGCTACTTGGAAGGCTGAGGCGGAAGGATCACTGGAGCCCAGCAGGTCGAGGCTGCGGTGGCCGGGAGTGGCCACTGCACTCCAGTCTGGGCGACGGAGTGAGACTCCAACTCAAAATAATAATAATAATAATAATAAAGAGACATTGCCTGAAAAAGCACCTATCAGTGTGCAAACAATGAAAGCCTCCTGGAATGGCCTGTCCCAGATGACAGTCACAGAAGTGAGAGACTGGATAGCTAAAATAAATAGGAAAGTCAAAAAGAAATTAGAGGCAAAACTCACTGAAGTCATGCAGGAAGTAAAAATGAAGTTGGCTAACTTCAGAAAGGTTCATTCTGAATTAATGGAAAAGAAGAACTTCATCCTATAATTTAAAAATATGATAACAATCATAGGGAGAAAGATCAATTGGCAGGGAAATAGTCTCAGAGCTTGAAGACCAAAATATGGAAAACTCAGTATATCAAAAACACAGAAAAAAGGCTCAAAAAGAATGAACGAAGCCTTCAAGAGGTGTGAGAGTATGTCAAGAAGCCAAATCTATGCATGATTGATATCCCTGAAGCAGAAAGGAAAACAGAGAAAACCATGGAAAAAGCATTCCATGAGGTCATCCAAAAAAACTTTCCACATCTCACTAGAGAGAGAAACATTCAAGCATGAGAGATTCAGGGAACTCTCACAACATATCACATGAGAAGACCAACCCCAAGACACATAGTAATTTACCTCCACACAATAAGCATGAAAGGAAAAATGCTAAAGGCAGCAAGAGAAAAAGGTAAGACAAACTACTGGGAAGAACAATCAGAATTACTCCAAACTTAACTGCAGAAATACTACAAGCCAGAAGGGACTAAAGTCCAATTTGTAAAGTTCTCAAAGATATGCAATTCCAGCCAAGATTATCCTACTTCACCAAGGTAAACTTCATCAGTGATGGAGAATTAAAATCCTTCCCAGACCTTCAATCCCTAGGAAAATATTCTATCTCCAGATCAGCCCTTTGGGAGATGCTTAAGAAGGTATTGAAGACAGATACCAAAGTTACCGAAATATTCCAGACAGTCAAAAAGGATAGAATTTTTCCTATCTCTTTTTATGAAGTTAACATCATACTGATACCCAAATTTGACAAAGACCAAACAAGGAAAGAGAATTACAGTCCAATATTCCATAGACACAAACAAAATTCTATCAAATCAAATTCAACAACACTTCTCAAGAATCCTCCACCATGACCAAGTGGGCTTCATTCCTGAGATGCAGGCTGATTCAACATTTGCATGATGATAAATGTAATTCAGCATATTAACAGGTGCCATATGATTATCTCATAGATGCAGAAAAAGCATTTGACAAACTCCATCATTCATCTTGAAAAAAAAAAAAACAACAACCCCTCAAACACCTAGGCATAGAAGGGACATTCCTCAAAACAATGAGTCATCTATGATAAAACCATGGCCAACATTTTGCTCAATGGGCAGAAGCTGGAAGATTTTCCTCTAAAAAAGGGAACAAGGCAGGTATGTCTATTGTCACTCTTCCTATTCAACACAGTGCTGGAAGTCCTAGTCAAAGCCATCAGGCAAGAGAAGGAAGTCAGAGGTATGCAAATAGGAAAAGTGGAAGTTAAGCTATCCCTCTTTGTGGATGATATAATTCTATGCATTGAAAATGCTAGAGAGTCTATCAAACACCTCCATGCCCTGATAAATGACTTTGGTAAAGTCCAGGAATACAAAATAAATCAATATGCAAAAGTCAGTTGTATTTCTATACACCAACAACAAACAGGCTGTGAACCAAATACAAAACACAATCTGACTCACAATAACCACGAAAAAAACAAAATACCTTGGCATCCACCTAACCAGACATGTGAAAGACCTTTACAACAACAATTACAAAGCACTGCTCAAAGAAATCAAGGATAACACAAACAGAAAACATCCCATGTTCATGGATTAGAAAAACCAATATCATTAAGATGTCCATCCTACCCAAGGCAATCAACAGATTCAATGTAATGCACATCAAAATACCAACATCATTTTTATAGACCTGGATATGACAATACATAAATTCATATGGAAAAAGAGCACAAATAGCCAATACAATCCTCAGCAATAGGAACAAAGCAGGAAGTATCACACTTCCAGTCTTTAAACTTTATTATAAGACTACAGTTACCAAGTATTGGTACAGGAATAGGAAAGGACAGAGATTCTGGAAGCAAAAACATGGTTTCTCAACCATCTGATCTTTGACAAAGTCAACAATAACAATCAATGGGGAAAGGAACCATATTTAGCAAATGATGATACAAAACTGACTAGCCACATGCAGTAGAATAAAACTGGACCCCTACCTATAACCATACACAGAAACCAACTCAAAATGGATCAAGGACCTAAATATAAAACCTCAAACTATAAGAATTCTAGAAGAAAATATAAGAAACACCCTTAAGCACATCGGAGTAGGCAACAAATTCTCGACCAAGTCCCCAAAAGTGAATGCCATAAATGTTCAGATAGACAAGTGGGACCTCATCAAATGAAAAGCTTTTGCACAGCAAAAGAAATCATCAGAAATCAGAAATTGCCACACTGTCTTCCAAAGAGATTGTAGTAGTTTGCATTCACACCAGCAATGTAGAAGGGTTCCTCTTTCTCCACATCCTTGCCAACATCTGTTGTTGTTTGTTTTATTAATTAGTTAGGTGATATCTCAATGTGGTTTTGATTTGCATTTCTCTGGTGATGAGTGAGGCTGAACACTTTCTCATGTATCTGTTGGCTGCCCTCATATATCTTCTTTTGAGAAGTGTCTATTCATGTCTCTTGCCAACTTTTTAATGGGACTGTTTGTTTTTTTCTTTTCAGTGCATTTGAGTTCCTTGTAAATCTTAGATGCTAGGCCTTTGTCATATATACAGTTGGCAAATATAGATATTGACCTTTCATATGACCCAGCAATCCCCCTACTAGAGATATACCCAGAGGAACACAAATCATTCTACAAAAAATATACCTACACATGCATGTTTGTTGCAGCTCTATTCATAACAGCAAAAGCATGGAACCAATCATGCCGCCCATCAAAGCTGGACTGGATTTTTTTAAATGTGGTTCATATACACAATGGAATATCATGCAGCCATAAACACGGACAAACATATGGACTTCACAGCAACTTGGATGGATTTAGAGTCTATCATATTCAGTGATCTGTCACAGAAACAAAGAACAGAGTACCATATATTCACACCTATAAGTGGACCTTGAACAATTATCATACTATAAGAAAGGGATTGGCAGTAGTGGGAAACTGCTAGGGAAGGAGGGGGTGGAATTGGCAGTTGACGGAAACTGCCAGGGGAGGAAGAGGCACACCTCATCAACAAGGGTACCTTATTATGACCATTTGTATACCTAACCCTAAATTGTACCCCACATCTCTAAAATAAAATTTAAAAAAGAAAAAGAAAAAAATTGTTTGGGGAAAAAAAAAGAAATCAAGAAAGTAAAGAGACAACCCAAAGAATGGGGTGGGGGGGATGCAAATTATGTATCTAACAAATGCCTAACATTCAGTATCTACAAGGAACTCAAACAAAGTAAAAGGACGAAACCAAAGAACCCTTTTAGGAGTGGGCAAAAGACATGAACAGACACTTCTCAAAAGATGATGTACAGGCAGCCAACAGACACATGAAAAAATGCTCAGTCTCATTAATCCTCAGAGAAATGTGAATCAAAACTACAATGAGATATCACTTAACACCACTAAAGATGGCTATCATTAATAAGTCAAAAAGCACTTCAACATTGTTGGTGGGAATGTAAGCTAGTTCAACCTCTATGAAAAGCAGTGTGGTGATCAAACTAAAAATTGATCTATCATGTGGCCCAGAAATTCCTCTCCTAGGAATATACCTGGAGGAATATAAATTGCTCTACAAAAAAGACACCTCCATACACATGTTTATTGCTGCACTATTCACAATAGCAAAATACATGGAATCAAACCTGTTGCCCATCAAAAGTGGGCTAGATAAAGAAAAATGTGATACATACACATGATGGAATATTACACAGCCATAAAGAAGAACAAAATCATGGCCTTTGCAGCAACTTGGATGCAATTGGAGACCAGCATACTAAGTGAACTATTACAGAAACTAAGAGCTGAATACCACATGTTCTCACTCATAAGTGGACCCTGAACACTAGTCACATTAGCACAGGGTGGGGTTAGCAGATACTGGGCATTTCTAGAGGAAGGATAGAGGGAGAGGCATGGAAGGGGCACATGACAACACAATGGGTTTCTGGTCCACTTCCAAGGAGAGTGAGGGCCAGTTAGAAGCCCAAACTTCATCTGCATGCACCCTACTTATGCAATATATCCTCACTTGTACTCCACAACGCTAAAAATAATTAATTAGTTAACTAATTAATTAACTAATTAATTGATTAATTAATTAATTTTTTAGTAGGAGTCTCACTTCATTGCCCAGGCTGGAGTACAATGGCACACTCATGGCCATCCCAGCTTTGACCCGCTGGGCTCCAGAGATCCTTCTGCCTCAGCCTTCCAAGTAGCCGGAACTAAGGCACACACTACCATGCCCAGCTTACTTTTTGATTTACTGTAGAGATGAGGTCTCACCATGTTGCCCAGGTTGATCTTGAGCCCACGGGATCAGACAGTCCTTTCACCTCAGTCTCCTAAAGTGCTGAGATTACAAGCTTGAGCCACCACACCCGGCCCAATTAATTTTTAAAATGAAATAAAAGTCTGTTATGTATTTTCTTTCTGTCTTTTCTGTATATAATGGAAATCTTACAGTTGGTTAAATATACAGACTACATGGCAGAACAGTGCAAGACTATCATTCTCCTAGGCCCAATATTCTCTGTTTTTATGAGTAACCTAACCAATATTCTCAAGCTACACATGAGCAAGCTCTTTAGATTTTGCTGGTTTAAATCACCACAAATATAATCCCCTAATGTCCAATCTGTAGCAATAATTCATGACTTTTTCTACATTCTTTATGAATTTAGCCTAGCATCCTCTAATCATTGGTCCTGAATTTCCCAGAAGTATCTCATTCTCAACACGTCGAACACTAAAATCTCCTTTTACTATTCATCTCAGTGACTAGCACTAGCATATCCTAGCCACCTAGCTAGGCTGCACCATGCAGATACAAATATTAATTAAAAGCTTTCTCTTTGTCACTCTCTCAATGTCTCCAATAAATATTCCTTTTCACCTCCATGTTGTTTAATTATTCACAGCGCTCTTCATTCCTCTGTCTCTATTATTAATCTCCTACCCTGTTATTTTCTGTGCCTGATTCAATACTTAATTCAGGTATCATCTTTTCCAGGAAGGTCAAATGGGAACAACGTCAAGGTATTTGCTGAATCTTGGAAACAAATATGAAAACTTGATGCTTTATGTCTGCCACATCTCGCTCAAAACTGTTCTCTCTAATAGAAACTCACAAATCAAAATGCATTTGATTTCTTTTTTGATCTTGTACTAATTCTTTTGCATGCATTTTCTAAAACTTCTTTTAGTTCCTTTTTACCATCTACATCCAAAGTGAAATATTCTTTTCACTAAACTTGTCTTCAATTATTTTGGATCAAGAAACTGAAAACCTTGAACTATTACTTTCTCATCAAGTATAACACAAAAAGGGTCCCTTTCTAATATTGTGGGAACTGAACTCCTGGAATGAAGAGATTTAATTACATCTATCATATGTATCCACTTATGTGACCCTCAAAGAAAGATATAAAAATAATTAAGACACATAGAAAATAGATCAAAAGTTGCTTAGAGAGCAGTGATTCCACAACATCCCTTCATATAATATCTCAGAGTCTAAACATTAACTTAGGAATGAGATGAATTTGCTAGCGTTCTGGAGTCATTACTCATAAATGTGTTCCTAGGCAAGTGCCTTAACTTCTCTAGGTTTCAGTTTTCTCATCAACAAAGTTAGAATAATAATTAATGATACCTACCTCATAGGGTTTTAATGAAGATTAATTGAGATAAAAAGTACTAGTGCAAATCTCAACATCGTTAAACTATCAGATATATTCAAAATAAGAAAATGAACTGAGCATTTAACTGGGACACAGTCTCAAATATTCTTGTCTAATATATCCATACTATTTTTAGAAAATGAGTGCTCTAGTTTGAGAAACAAGATATATGGCTAAAAAGTGGTATTGACCCTTTTTGTTTTTCTTTGCTTGATTGCTTCAGGTACAATTTGAAAGACTCATCAAAATTGCTGGGGAAAATTGCCCAGTCAGAAACATGGTCTTGGGTTGTGAAATATAATTCACACAGTCTGTAGTATGTCAACCCTTAAATGGAATGAATCTGTAATGAATATATATCTTCTCCATGAGCCTTCCCTTCACCAAATGGTTTCAGTAATGTGTAACTACCAGAAAAAAAATAGAAATGTATTTATTAGTTTTATCTGAACTTCTCAGCATTTTATTTGTCTTATGCTTGCATAGCTTGATAGTTTACTAAACAATTTATTTATTTATTTATTTTAGTTGGAATCTCACTCTGTTGCCCAGACTGGAGTGCAGTGGCCACTCCCGGCCACCGCAGCCTCGACCTGCTGGCCTCAGGCGATCCTTCCGCCTCAGCCTTCCAAGTAGCTGGAAATACAGGCGTGTGCTACCACGCCCAGCTAATTTTTTATTTATTGTAGAGATGACGTTTCGCCAAGTTGCCCAGGCGGGTCTCAAACCCGCGGGCTCAGGCAATCCACTTACCTCAGCCTCCCCAAGCGAGGGATTACAGGCTGAGCCACTGAGCCCGGCTACTAAACAATTTATTTAACACATTCTACATGTCAGCTACTGTATACATAATGGTTTAGGTATCACCACCACTCTGGAAGACACAAATAAATAGGGATGGAGGATGGGTTGTGCCATGAAAAAGTAATGAAGGTGTTAATTGCTTTTGTCACTTATTTATGCCATATTATCTACATTAACATTAAGATATAGCTATCTTTCTTGTTTGAAACACCCCTAAATTTCAAACCGTAAAGGAAAACATTATGCTCTAAAAAAGAATACTGCACAGTTTTAGTTTGAAAACTGCACACAGATAGAGTGATGTCTCAAATTCCTGGACTCAAAAAATCCTCCTACCTTGGCCCCCCGAAGTTCTGGGATTCCAGATGTGAGCCACCATGCCCAGTCTCAGAGTTATGTCAACCAGAGTTGCCAGGTGCTTATTCCCCAACTCCTAAAAGAAAAATGGAACAAATAAACAAATAGTCAACTATATTTTGGCTGGAGTGACTGAGGAAGTATGCCCTAGAGCCCCAGGGGGGAGGCTAAATCCCTGTGAAGCACAGAAGCCCTGGATATTACCATAGAAAGGGGAACAAGTCATCCTGCTTCTACCAAACTATCTTCCCTGCAAGAATCAGCTCTGGACCAGGAAATACTTTTCTGACAGTGACATAACCAGGAGAGTTTTGACAGTTTCAATCACCACCAAAAATATCAGAAGTCACTGCTACAAAAAGGACCCCCAGTTCTTATAGGCGCCAAATTCAGTCTAGACAGTTTCCAGGGATCAGTATGGTTGTATTGTCTCAGAGCAGGAACTCCCTTGCAATTCTCCACTTCCACTATGTAAATTGCCATGGAACAGTGCCATCTTGAAACTAGATCCATAACTGAAGTATATCCTGCCCTGGGATTCATTAGTCACCAGCCCCCCAATCCTGAGGACACACTATCATTCTACTACATTTACATAGGTACCTATAGTACCAATACTGCAACTTCCTGGAACCTAAGTCTAAAGGAATAGCCAAGATCTAGATGTCTGAATTCATGAGGCGCTCTATGCCCCAGGGATACAGGAGAACCTACACAGTAAGGAAGTAGCATGCAGCCACCTGGCTTTTGTGCACCTGCCTTCTACATGACAGTTGGCATGGAGGCTGCCCTACCTGGTCCCTTTCTTTCCTGGAGAGAGTCTTGTGCAGTTTTCCAGCATACCACACTTGCATCTGGCCCAATAAGCAATCTGGTGGCATCCCTGCCTTCCCAGAAAGCCAACCAAAGAGCCCTAGCATGCTGCACCATTATACTCCTAACCAAGCAACCAACCCAGTGCCACTGCCTCCAGCAAAATTGCTCCACTGCCATCACGAACTCCTACAGCCCAGGCCACTGAGAAAGCTGCAGATATCACAGACAAGGATTATAGCTGAAGAATCTCTATGCAGATGATGTTAATGAGTCCACCCAAAATCAAAGTCAAATGCACCATTTTCAAATGACACACAAGCATTCATCTTCAGGAGAAAGCCTCTTTCTGCGAAAGCTACTCCATAAAATTGAAAAAAGTAACTGTTCTACTACATGAACAGATATCAACATAGGGACACAAAAAACGTCGGAGCTAAATAATTTAATGAATGAAATAAAAATATATACAATAAGAGCTTCAGCAACAGATTAGATGAAGCAGAAAAAGAAATTCTGAACTTAAGGACAGGTCTTTTGAAATAATCCAATCTGAGGGAAAAGAAGATATAATAGATATATATAATAAAAAATAATGAAGAAAGTGTATCAGATTTAAAGGACAGTATAAGGCAAACAAAATCTACATCATAGGAGTGTGAGAGGGAAAAGAAAGGAAGAAAAGCACAGAAAATTCATTTAACAAAATAATAATAACCTCCAAAGTCTTGAGAGAGATATGAACATCCAGATCCAGAATGTTCAAAGTTTCCTAATGAAATTTAATTTTTAAAAAATTCTCACTCAAACCTGTAATCCTGACACTTTGGAAGGCCAAGGTGAGGGGATTGCCTGAGCCCACAGGTTTGAGACCAGCCTGGGCAACTTGGCAGGACCTCATCTCTACAATAATTTTTAAAAAAATTATCCTGGTGCAGTAGCATGCACCTGTAGTTCCAGCTACTTGGAAGGCTGAGGTGGAAGGATTGCCTGAGTCCAGCAGGTCAATACTGTGGTGGCCGTGAGCATGCCACTGCACTCCAGACTGGTTGATGGAGTGAGATTCCAACTCAAAAAAAAAAAAATCCACAACAAGACACATTAAAATCAAGCTATCAAAAGTCAAAGACAAGCAGAGAATTCTAAAAGCTGCAAGAGAAAACTGTCAAGTCACATATAAGGAAAACCCCATAAGAATATTAGATTATAAAAGTTGGGAAGATGGAGGCTGAACCAGTCCGAATATGCGAGTCCCCGTGTGAGTAAGTGAGTATATGGAAATTTTTCTGGTGAACGAGTGGGTATGTGAGTGGCTGGCTGAGTGAAGGCTAGGGAGATAGTGACCAGGGCTTTCCTGGTACAGCGGCTGGTGCCACAGCAGCTGGGCTTGGACCCTAGCAATTCCTGGGACACAGAAGCTGAGTGCCATTTTCTTTTTCTTTTTTTCTTTTTAAACCAACAAACCATACCTGGGAAGAAAATGCTGGAAGATACTGTCTAAGTGGGGTTTGTGAGAGGGTGACCAGGTCCCTGGTGCAACAGCTGGTGCTGCAGCTTCTCTACTTCGTCCCTGACTCTTCCCAGGACACAGAAGCTGAGTGCCATTGTTTTTTTTTTTTTTAATGGACAGAAGTTTTCCTTTGGAAAAGTGGCGGGGAGAAACTATCACCCCAGGCTCTCCCTTACCATTAAAGTAGGAGAGAGATTGATGGCTCCTGGCTTTGCCTCACCACTTCCGCCCCTGGCAGGGCTCTGGCAGGGGCTGCAGAGGGAGTACAGAGGCAAGTTCCCACGGAAAAGGACAAGAGAGGCACCCCACCATCATCTTGAAGGCAGAACAGGAAAGTGCTCTGACTTGCTCACCACGGAGGAATAGACCCCCATATCTGTGACTGGCGGATCAACTACTGAGGGATTGATCACGGCCCAAAGGGAATATCCTGAAAGCACAAACTTCAGAGGGACCTGATGCATGCTGAGTCCCAGGTGCCCCATCCCCTACCTTGATCCAGCCCTGGGAAAAAGTGTGTAGCCAGAAAAGGATGAGGAAGAACTCCAAAGAGATCAGTGGTGAGTCCGGGGCTAATCCAAACCATCTCCTCCCCAGCAATGCGCTGAATATCAGACCCACACAGCTGGGCCACGACTAAGAGAGACAAACCCAGGTGAAGCCTGGATGTCAGTAGCAATAGGAGAACTCCATTCCAGGATAGGCCTGGCTGGAGCACCCGCGGAGAGAGTACATACCTGGGGAAGAGACAATCCCATACCTGCCCACAAGAGGAGATCTCCCTGACCATATAAGAGCGGGAGGGGAGGATTGCAGTCTCACCCACCTCCACTGCCCCTCCTCCTTCCTTATTTCATTCCCTGAGGAAAGAGTGAAAGAGATGGTTCTGCAGGAGAGACCTGATTAGAGGAACAAATACAGAGCCTGTAACAAGATGGCAGGGGTTTTTTTTGTTTGTTTGTTTGTTCTATTAATTTTCAATTATTTTTTAATTTTTTTCTCCTTTAATTTTTATTTAAAATTGTGGAGTACAATTCAGGGCAAGGTATACAAATATTCACCTTATCGATAGGTATGTCCTCTCCACCCCCCAGGCAGATATTGACTACTGTCAATTCCATCTCCCCAGCCCCTAACTCCTCCCCACAGTTTCCCACCACTTTCAATCCTTTTCTTATAGTAATACGGTAGTTGTTCAAGGTCCACTTAAGAGTGAGAACACGTGATAATCAGCTCTTTGTTTCCATGAGAGAGATCACTCAGTATTATAACTGGAACCAACCGTGCTGCCCATCAAAGAGGGCTGGATTTAAAAAATGTGGTACATATACACAATGGAATACTATGCAACCATAAAGAAGAACAAAATTATGAACTTCGCAGCAACCTGGATGGAATTAGAGTTTATAATACTGAGTGATCGCTCACTGAAACAATTATTTTTTAATTTTTAAAAAAATTTTGACTGTTGGTTTGTTAGTTCATCCATTTTAAAAATATTTTTCCATTGTGCAAGAATGTCTATGTGAGGGTTTGATCTGCATTCCCCCCAATTTTTTTTCCTTTTCTTTTTCAGTTTCTTTCTTCTTTTATTTGTCATTTTCTGTTTATGTGTGTATATAAATGATTGAGTGTTTATCTTTTGATTTTGTTGTTGTTCTTTATTTTTGTTCTTTTGTTCTTCTGGGTTTTTTAATATTCATTTTTTATAGTTTAAGATGTATGTCAGGACATGTGTGAGGGTTCAATCTGAATCCCTTTTTTTTTTTCTTTTTTTGGTTTTTTTGGGGGGGTTTTTTTGTTGTCTTTTTTTTGAGTTGGAGTCTCACTCTGTCACCCAGACTGGAGTGCAGTGGCTGCTCCCGGCCACCGCATCCTCGACCTGCTGGGCTCTGGTGATCCTTCCGCCTCAGCCTTCCAAGTAGCTGGAACTACAGGCGCGCACTACCACGCCCGGCTAATTTTTGATTTATTGTAGAGATGAGGTCTCGCCAAGTTGCCCAGGCAGGTCTCGAACCCGCAGGCTCAGGCAATCCACTCACCTCAGCCTCCCAAAGTGCGGGATTACAGGCTGAGCCACCAAGCCCGGCTTTTTTTTTTCTTTTTTTAAATTTTCCTCTAATTCTTTCCATTTTTCTTCTCCATTCACTTTGGGCTAGGCATGAGTGTGTGTGTGTGTGTTTAGTTTTCTTGTTTCTTTGTTGTTGTTGTTTGTTTTGTTTTGCTTTGTTGTTATTCCAGCTTGTTTTGGGTGTGTGTATGTGTTCAATTGGTTTTGCATTGGTTTCTCTTTGCATTGTCATATAGAGTGGTGGTGGGGAGTGGGTTTCAGGGAACACATACCACAATAAGTGGACATTTTATTTGCAAGTAGTCTCTGATTCATAATGCCCCATCCCCTACTTTATACGAATTTCAAAAACTACAAGACAGCAAAGCTTCCCATCCACTCTCCTATTTCAAAATAGAACAAATCCAGAGCCCAGATCAGGGAAAAATAAAGGACTGAGCAAACATCAAAAGAAAAAGCCTCTCCCAATGACACTGAATAACAGAACTAAAGAGAGAAACAAGAGATCTGTCACAAATGAGGAAAAACGAAAGGAAGGCCTCAGGCAATTTCAAGTGAAACAAAGACAAAACTCCTGAAAAATCAGACCTGGGTGCCCAAACAATGGAAGTCACCAACAACTGTCCCCAGAATACAACAAAGATTAGGGAGTGGATGGGAAGAGTGAATAAGACTAAAGAAAGACAAGATGCAACACTGAAAGAACTTGTAACAGGGATTTGGCAATAAAAAATTTCATCCAGGAAATAAATAACAAGATAACAAGCACAGAAAACAGAATTGATCTAACTGAAAAAAGAATCTCAGAACTTGAAGACCAGAACATGGCATTAACCTGATCTGTAAAAAACATAGAAAGAAGACTCAGAAACAAAGAACAAAGCCTACAAGAGATGTGTGATTATATCAAGAAGCTGAACCTATGCCTGATTGGTATCCCAGAAGAAAAAAGGGAAATGGAGAACAACTTGGAGCAAGGATCCCTAGAGGTAATACAAGAAAACTTTCACCATCTCACCAGAGATGTGACCAGCCAAGCACAAGAGATACAGAGAACCCCCACAAGATATCAAATGAGAAGGCCAACACCTAGACACATGGCAATTTGCCTACACAAAGTAGGCACAAAAGAAAAAATCATAAAGGGAGCAAGAGAGAAAGGTCAGACTACCTGCTGGGGAAAACCAATCAGAATAGGAGCAGACCTACCAGCAGAAACACTACAAGCAAGAAGGGACCGGAGCCCTTTATTCAAAGTCCTCAAAGAAAAACAATTTCAACTAAAAATTTCCTAGCCAGCCAAACTCAGCTTCATCAATGATGGAGAGTTAAAATCCTTCCCAGATATGCAATCCCTAAGAGATTATGCAGCTTCCAGACCAGCTCTACAGGAGACATTTTAAAAGGTATTAAGCACAGAAGAAAGAAAAAATAGAATGACCACACACTTCCCAAGAGAACAGAACAGAGAATCAACAGAATATAGCGCAACAAGAAACTTGAAAACACACATACATTAACCATAAAGCAAAAAGAAAACAAGCAAACAAAGAAAAAACTTTATAAGAACCTCATGAGAGGGAGAAACAATCACACTTCAATAATCAGCCTGAATGTGAATGGACTAAATGCACCACTGAAAAGACACAGAATGGCAAACTGGATAAGAAACCATGACCCAGTTATTTACTGCATTCAGGAGACTCATGTCACCACAAAGGACACAAACAGACTCAAAGTTAAAAAATGGAAAAAGAGTTTTCAGACAAATGCATCACAAAAGAAGGCAAGAGTTGCACTCTTAATATCAGACAAAACTACCTTTAAGCTATCAAAAATTTAAAAAGATGCAAAAGGATAGTACATAATGATAAAAGGTTCAATCAATAAACAAGAATTACCCATCCTAAACATATATGCACCCAACACAGGAGCACCAGCATTTATAAAGCAACTACTAAATAAACTAAAAAGATATTGACTCTAACACTATTATAGCAAGGGACTTGAATACCCCCACTGACAGCCCTGGATAGATCATCAAGGCAAAAAATCAACAAGGAGATCCAGAACCTAAACTTGACACTTGACCAATGGACTTATTAGATACCTACAGATTATTCAGCCTAACAACCACAGAATATACATTTGACTCATCACCACATGGAACACACTCCAAGATCGATCACATTTTTGGTCATAAATCAAGTATAAAGAGATTCCATAAGGTTGAAATCTTGCCATGCACACTTTCAGACCACAGTGAAATAAAAATAAATACCAACACCAATATATCCACAAATTCCACAAGGACATGGAAACTAAATAACATGATGCTGAACAATGACTGGGTCAACAATGAAATTAAAGCAGAAATTAAAAGATTCCTAGAAACAAACGAAAATGAAGAAACATCTTACCAAAACCTCTGGGATGTCATGAAATAAGTTCTAAGAGGGGAATTTATATCTCTATGAGCACACATCAAGAAAATGGAAAGATCACAAGTGGAGAACCTAATAAATCACCTAAGGGAGCTGGAAAGAGAAGACCACCAAAACCCCAACTTTAGCAGAAGAACCCAAATCACCAAAATAAGAGCCCAAATACAGGACATAGACGACATAAATATCATAGAAAAAAACAACAAAACAAAAATCTGGTTCTTTGAAAGAATTAACAAGATTGATTGACCCCTAGCCAGAATGAACAAGAAAAAGAGAGAAAAAGTCCAAATGAACACAATCAGAAACACAAAATATCAAATCACTACTGATCCTGAAGAAATACAAAAGATTATCAGATATTACTACGTACACCTATGTGAAAACAAACTTGATAACCAAAATGATATGGAGGACTTCTGACATCACACAACCTCCCCAGGTTGAAACAAAAAGACATTGAGACACTGAATAGACCAATCACAACCCAGGAAATTGACTCTGGCATAAGAAAACTACCTACAAAAAAAAAAAAGCCCTCTACTGGATGGATTTCCAGCAGAATTCTACAAGACATACAAGGAGGAGCCAATCCTATTAAAAGTATTCCAGGCAATTGAGAAAGATGGAATTCTCCCCAAATCATTTTACAAGGCACACATCACACTGATATCCAAACCTGTTAAAGATCCAACAAAAAAATAGAACTACTAATGACTTTAGGTACAAAAATCCTCAACAAGATTCTAGCAAATCAGATCCAAAACCACATCTCAAAAATCATCCACCATGACC
>CAUYQG010014821.1:0-14099 GCA_963574415.1 Tarsius wallacei | reverse complement strand
ACTAGTGCAACCTCTTTGGAAGACAGTGTGGCGGTTTCTGAAAGAACTAGAAATTGACCTTCCATATGACCCAGCAATCCCCCTATTGGGAATATACCCAGAAGAACTCAAATCATTCTACACAAAAGATACCTGTACACGCATGTTTGTTGCAGCTCTATTCACAGTAGGAAAAACATGGAACCAACCATGCTGCCCAATGAAGCTGGACTGAATAAAAAAAATGTGGTACATATACACAATGAGTGAGGCTGAACATTTTTTCATGTATCTATTGGCTCCTTTATGTCTTCTATTGAAATATTAATATTAATGGCTTCCTTTTATTTTTATGAATGAATATTTTGGCATTTTACATACTTCATAAAACCATGTTTAAAATCTTCAATTTCTTTCTTTATCTGAGAGGCAAAATTTTACAATTGTTATCAAAGGCAGGATTTTTTAAAAAAAACGCCTTGAGTTTATTTGTTAATTAGTATAGTAACATGTATCTGATTATTAGAATGTGAAGCTGGAAGGTGCTCCTGCATACTGGAAAACCAACTATATAATATCGCACATTATATCCAAATGTATATACTGAAGAACTGCAAAAATTTAACAAGATACACTTTCAGTTTGTTAAATAATTTCTTGGGAGAACCACTGAAAGAGATAGTGTTCTCATGATCAAATCATGAATTCCTTCAGAATTAACTCTTATAAAGGTAGTTTTGATATGCTGATCCAAGGAATGCAGTGGTGGCAGGTTGGGTAAAGGCAAACAAAATTTTACTTTGTTTCCCTAAATGCTGTTTCACTTGATTTAGGAGGGCTTGGCAATACCTAGCAATTATCTTCCACAGAATTTCTACTGTAAGAGTTGTTGTGTTCCTGAAAATATGACCATCATTAGGAATGGATCTCTCATTACCTGCCCATGTTTGGGGGAGTGCTTTCTCTGATAAAGCCTTTATATCTCCCGGTAAAGCGGAAGATGTAGTATGACAAAGAGCTTTGCCATTTGGTGAGGGAGGGGGATGTCTTGTGTATGCTGCAGTTAAATCTGTCAAGTGTAGTTTTGTGCTGTCTTTCCTAGGTCTTCAATGCATCTGACTGAGTTGCAGGCTTTCTTAACTGCAGTTGGGGTTTTCAGTTTTCTTAGTAGTTCAGCTTGTACTTGAGTCACCAGATGTAAATTTCTCTCTTCAGTTCCCAGTATGCAGGCTGCATATTATCACTTGAAGTGCTTAGTCTTTGGAGATCTCTGTTTTTCAGATTGTCTTCCTGATATGAGTCAGCTTGTTTGGCTTTTTATAGTTCTGTTTTGGGATCGCTACATTATTTCCTCATCAGTTCCAACTCTTGTTCCTGGATCTTGAGGTCACAGCTCAACTTTTCCACCTCCCAGTTTGATGAAGGTGGACTGAAATTCCTCATCATCTGCTGAGTTTCCAATTCTGTCCTTACCTGGAGGCCGTCTGCTTCTTTAGATTGTAGCTTTTCGTTTAATCTTTTTTTTCTTTCTGTTTTTTGTTTTTTTTTTTTCTTTTTTTTGAGAAAGCAGGATTTATTGAGAGGACAGAAAAGCTCCCAGAGCGGGAGGAAACCCGAGGAGTTGCCTTCATTTAATATTTTCAAAGATTCAGAGTGGTCTTTATGTTATCCAATTTGCTCTTCAATGACCTCTATCAATGCAAACCTCTCAATATGCATGTTAGGTCCTATTTACTTGTTCTCGTTCCATAGAACGTGTTTCTCCATCTTGAGGCAATGAACACCCCCCAGCCTAATAAGATGAAGGCCTTCCCAGGATAGAGAAGGGGCCCTCTTAGTACAGTAAGATAAAAGCCTTCTCAGAACAGTGAAAGGATCCTCCTAGCACCATAAGATAAGAGTTTCCTTAGAAAGATTTATGTTAGAAAGGAATGTAGCCCCCAATCTGTAGTGCGCATGTGTAACTCCGCTGCAACCTTGAGCTGTGAAATACCCAATTAGCCTGTATGTTACTAATATGTAAGCCTTATTGGGGGGACAAAGAAGCTAAAAATGAAAGGCAACCCTTCCCAGCCCCCCCGTGCTTGGGGGTCAGCCTTTGGATGTGAATCCACTGAGCCGTGCTGGGCAGGAATAATCACTGCTTCTTGGCAAACTAGCCTCGGTGTCCCGTATCTCTCTGTAAAATCCTGCCACAATCTAATCCAGTTCCTAGAAGTTTTCTTCCACAAATCTTATTCTTTTCCTTAACAAAGAGTTCTCTTGCTCTGAATCCTGAAGACATCAGTAACAAGGGCAAAATGGGAAGCAACAGACTTCTCTCCTGAATATATTGAAACTGAAGTCACTGTATCTCTTACTGGCTTCTTCATGATTCTAAAGGCAGGTGTCATCTTCTACCGTCGCATCGACGACTGCCAGAAAACAGGAATGGAAACTCAGCTTACTCCAGGGCCGCGGAGTCTCGACTCCCTAGCGTTTCAAAACAGACCGAAAACAAACCAGGCCGCCAGGGGCACCACAGGCTTCCGGCTTCTCTGAAGACACAGACGCTTTCCAAGCAAAGTCAGCGGTTCCGCCATTTGGCTGAGCCATCTCTTCTCAGCCCTACTTGGAGTCAGGGCCCCAGAGGCTCCGGAAGGAGGGGCGAGCCCCGGCACGAGAGCCGGACAACCGCCAGAAGGCGCGTTACCCAGCAGCACACTGCGAGGCCTGGCCCGCCAGCGCCGGTCCGCCTGGACCCGACTCGTGGCACAGAGGTGAAGCGCCATCGAGGGGGCTGCAAGGATGGTCGACCTAGGTGTTCACAGCCTGAGAGAGTTTTTGTTTCAGCAGGCATTGACTAGACTTCTGATCAGCCTTCTATGGGTTACAGTTTCAGTGCTCATTCAGTTTTCAAAGCCTTTGCGATGCTATGCAGCTCTGCCCGACTGTGCTCCACCTAGTTACCAATCTGGAACTTTGGTGGTGTTCTAGCCCTTTCGTCTGTCCTCAAAATGCGTACGCAGCCTGAGGGGTAAGCCCAGGAGCTCATAAACAGTTTTAATGATCGCTTTTCTGAATTCCTCCCTCTCCATGATTTTCCTGATACTTTCTCCTTTTCTGGAGCTCCTCTTTTTGGTTCTCCTCCAGAAAGCTGGGACTTTAGGAACTTTACTTTGTCATGTACTTCTTGCAACTGTACCCACATTTGGGCCAAATGGCAAAAGGACAGAAAGAAGAAAAAAAATGCAAAAGGGGTTCTCCCCACCTGCTTGTGACCACCACAGCTCTGTTGGAGAGGAATATTTTCCTCCCTCAGTGTTTTCCATTCTATAAGCTACAGCTGCCTCCATGGCTACTATTGCACAGGATTACTTGGGAACTGGGAGACAAGAAAAAAAAAAAAAAGAAGAAGAAAGAAGAAAAATGGAGGATTTTTGTATTATCTCTGATCATTAAGAAACCCCTTTTCAGCTCCTTGCGCCAGAGCCAGAGGGCTTCTCCTGAAATTCTGTCTCCACTAATGCCTACTACTGGGTTTTGGGCCTATTGAATTCAGGCTGGGGGATCCTGGAGGGAAGAAGATAAAAAACTCACTGCCAGTGGTAGTCCTACTAGAACTTGTCTTCTTTCCAATCCTCCTGCCACTGTTTACTTTTCAGAGTCCTCAATGTGACCAGGTTTTATAGCTGCACTCAATGGGAGAGAGTTTTAATTGTGCTTACCCAGAACTGGAATTCTTAATAATTATTGTTTTAAAAGGGCTACTACTTAAAATGATTAATATTATGATTTCAGAAATAAACACAGTGTCATAAGCACAGACCACAAATTCTTAAATTACCGAAAAAGTGCTATCTGAATTACTCCTTGAAGACCCAGACTTCTTTGGAACTCACGGTTTCTTTCTCTTGGGAATCTTTGTGACTATTCTACCTAAGAGTGGATGAGCAATTAATGCAAGGTTTGTATACATCTGAGGACTCGAAGAAAGCCTTATGGTGTACTTGAAAATAGTTTTGTGTTTTTTCTACTTTTAAAACCAAGATATCCTTGATTCAAATGAAATATGTATTGTATAGAAGCTCGCTATGTCAGCTAGATAAAAGAGGAGGAGCAGCTCTGTCTAAGGGGAGGCCAAGCACCTTTCAACGCCTCATTAAACTGTAGGGCTATACGGAGTTCATTAGAAATCACTGGCATAAACCCAGGCTTTGAAACATACACAACTATATTTGTGTCATTTTGAGCAAGTCACTTCACCAGTCTATGCTTCCTCATCTGTAAAATGTGTCTAATTATGCTTATCCCACACATCTGCTGCAAAGATCAAATGAGCTTTCAGGAGTTAAGCGTCTAGAAAATAAACAGGTGCTTAACAAAGGGCAGTTTTTGTTCTTTTAATGCCATATTTTCTCAAGAAATACTGCTAATACGACTGCTAGTCAGGCTGATCACAGATATTCTATGTCTTTACTTAATCTTCTCTTGGACCTTCAAGATGAAAACTCTGATCTTGTGTTGTTTAGAGCAGTCTAGTGTTAAAAACCAAACCAAAAAACAAAAAAAATAAAAAAACCAATAAAACACCCTGGATTTAAATCTAGGTCTTTCTGTCATTAGCCAGCTCATGTTATTTCCTTCTTCTGAGCTATAGATTCCTTACTTTGTGGATATGATAAAAGTGTTTACTTCAAAGGGTTTTGTGAGTCTTACCTAAGTGGATACATGTAAAGCCCTTAGCACGATGATCGACATATATTAAAATTGGCATGTAATAAAGATGAGTTGTTTTCTGGGGAAGAAGACAGATGATATTGTGCAGCATTATTCTCAGAATATGTACAGTTGTCTCACTCCTGTGTCCTACCTCTCTTCTGGCCATGTCTAGCGATACCTGTTGAAGGCTCTGCTGATCCATTAGAACTACTGTGGAGTATCAGTTAGGCCACTTTATTTTTCTGAGTCTTCCTTTTTTCCTGCTTAGGTTAGAGAACACTACCTGCTAGCCTGACATGCTGGGGAAAAGGATGAGTATGATAATTTTAAAATATGTCCACAAACTCTGACAATTCTCCCTCTGAACGGTGGAACTTAAATCCCCTTCCCTTTAGAACTTGCTCCTAATGAATAGCATAAAGCAGAAACAACAGTGTGAGATTTCAGAAACTAGGTCATGAAAGGTAATTTGACTTCTTCTGAGCTTTCTCTTATGGATCAGTCCCTCTGGAGGAGGTTAGTTGCCATGTTATGAGGACACTTAAACAGTCTAACGAGAGGCCTATGCAGAGAGCAACCGAGGCCTCCTTCCAACAACCGTGAGAGTGAGTCACCCTAGAAACGAATTCTTCAGCACCATTCAAGTCTCCAGATGACAGCAGACTTGCTTATATCCTAAATGCAACCGTGTGACAGACCCTCAGCTAACATTTTCAGATAAGACACTCCCAAATTCCTGACAGAAATTGTGAAATAATATGTTTGTTGTTTTAAGCCACTGAGTTTTGGAGTAATTTGTTATGCTGTAACAGATAATTGATACAGTAAGTACTTGGAAGTGGGGTGCTATCATAACAAATATCTAAAAATGTGGAAGTGGCTTAGGAGTTAAGTAGTTTTGCAAAAGCTGGAAGGACATTGAAGAGAGCGTTCATGAAAGGCTAAAATTTCTTGAACAGATTGTTAGTAGCAGTCTGAGCTTTGAGGAGGCTGCCAGTGAGGGCATAAATAGAAGTAAGGAATATGTTATAGGAAAATAAAGGAAGGGGGATTCTTGTTATATAGTGGCAGAAAGTTTAGCTACAATGTCACCTGAAATTATCTGGAAAGTAGAAAATGTACTGAATAATCTAGCTAAAGTAACTTCCAGCCAAAGTGTCAAAGGTACTGCCTGGTTTCTTTTTGCTGTTTATTGTAAAATGAAAAAGAACAGAGATAAGCTTAAAGAAGAACTGGTAAACAAAAAACATGCCTGGATGTCCTGGTTTTGAAGATCTCTAGATCTTCCAAATGGTAAACTGTGCTAAAATTAAGAAATGGCTTTGGAACGAAGATCAAATCTAGGGTACTCATAGAAAAGCATGGTCTAAAAATAAAGCTGAAGGTATGACTGTGAAATCCCTTGTTAAAACCTCGGAAAGATCCAAGGTCATGTCTTAGAGAGCTGTTCAGTCAGGCGATCGGGCTTTTAAGAAGCTTAAGAGCACTATCCCTCAGTAGTTCTAGCAGAGTTTTTGTTTGACCCGATGTTAGGAAGGGCTTATCTCAAAGATATTTTTGGATGAGGCTTTGGTGTAACAAGGTAAACTTTAATAAGATTCACAGAACACTCACAAAGTTTTAAAGAGAACTATATTTACAGAAACACTGTCCCTGAAAGGGACAGAGACAGTACAAAATGAGAAGTGACCTTTGAATCCCCAAAATTCTACTGCCAGGAAGAAAGCTGAGAAAAACATGCAGCCACAAATATAGACTATTTTTCACAGCAAAGGAAAGATGACCCAGAGAGTGGAACCAAGTACTCAAGGGGCAGAGCCAAGAGATGTGGGGAATTATTCCCTGACAGGATTGGAACTGAGTTTTAATCAAGGAACTTTCACCATTTCTTTAGGTATATTTCAGAATAGTTTATGAAACAGTGACCCCTATTTTCCCTTTCTTTGCACAGTAATGCCTATAGAAGTTATTGTAAGCTTTCCCAGCATTGGACATTGGGGGCGGGGGGTGGAGCTAATTTGTCTCTGGTTCACAGGTCCTCAGGTTGAGAGGAGCTCTACTCAAGAAACTATACTCAAAGAACTACATCAGAGGAGCCTCATGTGTACCTGGACCTGATTTTGATGATGAGAATCTGGACTTTGAACTGACACTATAATGAGAAGAGACTTTTGGGAGAGTCTTGGGAGAGATGAGTGTATTTTGTATGTGGGAGAAATATTTATAATCTGTGAACAGAGGAAAAACTTTGGTAGTTTTGAATTATGTGCACAAATTCTTTGCCACTCCTCCCTTCAAAGGGCAGAACCTAATTCTTTTCTTCTCGAGGGTGATCTGCTTGTAACGTCTTGCTTCTAATGAACAGGATAAAGATATTCATTAGTCACTAGCTTCTAATGAATAAAATAAAGCAGAAGTGATTGTGTAATTTTAGAGATTAAGTTATAAAAATGGCAGTGTGGCTTCCTCTGTGCTCCCTCTGTGGTGGATCACTTGCTCTGGGGTAAGTTAGTTGCCATGTCATGATGGCACTCAAGTAGCCTATGGCCAGGCCCACACTGTGAGGGACTGAGGTCTTCTGCCAGTAACCATGAGGCTAAGCCATGTTGGAAGCCTTCAGATGACTGCAACATTAGAGACCTGAGTCAGAACCTCCCAGCTAAGCTGCTCCTGAATTTCTGACCCACAGAAACTATGAGATAATATACATTTATTGTCTAAAGTCACTGTGTTTTGGAAGGATCATTTATTACCTGCTGATAGATAACTAATTCAGGGCTGAGTTGAGGTAATAAGGGATAGTAAGAGATAGTCAAGAATGCAGAGAAGCAGAAAGTAAATGCCAGGCCATGAGCTCTTGATCCCAGGGGCACTTTCTATATAGCCACAGAATAACTTGCAGTATTGGGTAGTTCTTATATTGGGTTAAGATGGTATTGAGGGGAGATCCTGCTAGCCTGGTGTACCTCCACTGGTAGGAACCCCACCCTCCCTCCAGTACCACTGCATCCTTCCTTCTTCTGCCCAAGTGGTTTTAGGTAAAACAGGCTTCCTTATGTGGTTGAAAAGCTTTAAGGACACCCAGGCCTCACAGTTCTCAGAGGGGATAAACAAGTGGCAGACTTGATAGACAAGACTTCTCTCTAGGCAGGCTAGCCACTGTTTTCTGGAAAGATTCTGTGCAGTTTCTGGCAGCTCTGTGTATGTGAGGGTGGTGGGGAGAAGGGAGGGGATGGCCAAACTTCTGCTGCCCTGTGCAGAGTGCACCAACACATCTATTTTCTACCTTTTCAGGGAAAGGGTAGATTTACCAGTACAAGTCCTGTCTTAGAATGATGACAACAAGCAAGGAAAATTCTGGGAGGAGCTTTCAAGCCCTTCCACCATTAAACTGGTGACTATTGAATGTGTATGGGAACACTCACTACATCTAATGACTCAGTCCCTCTGTGAGTCACTTCCAGGGCTGATCATGAGCTCACAAGGCTAGAAGGGCTGTGTCTCCCTTAAAGTCTGCTTTTAGATACACATACTGCCAGCATGTACATTTGTGCCTCTCCTAGGGACAGGTTATATGCTTTGTCTTGGATACCATGTTATCACTGATGAGAAATTTCTCAGTCCACTGGGAAAAGGAAATTCTCCATTTCTGGACTCATACTTCCGCTGCTCTCTCTACCCTGATTGGCTAACCATGGTACTGGGGATAAGAGGATTACAACCACTGGTGTACTAGAGCCAGCTCATACCAGCTCACAAGAGCTAATTGGTAAATTTTCAGAAAATTTAATTGCTGATTGTTAATCACAGCCATTATTAAAAATTAAATTATATAAACTATTAAATATATTACATTAAAACATAACAAACACTCAAAACTAATCACTTCCTAGATCTTTTATTACCTTTTATCTATATTCTTGAAGTTATTTATGTCCATCCTATCTGTATGGTGAAAATATATTGGTGTGTTACTACTCTACATCTCTTCTCAACTCTGCATTCAGTGATATGGCATTGATAGCCTGAAATCAGCCATAGTGGGAGTATTTGCATCATGGAAATCAGCAAATGCTATAGATTAAGGGTTTCTTTTTTTTTCAGAGTAAGGATTTATTTCTTTTTCCTCAGGAGACCTGGTTTTATGCATTTACCAGCATACCACTGTCTGGGACCCAGACAAAGGTAGACTCCATGGCATTTCATAACTTTTTAAACTGAACTTTGTTTCAGAAGACTCAGCTAGGTGACCTTGAAATAACAGCAAGTCCATATGCATGAGGTTAACATAATCTGCTAAAGGGAGTCTGTGAAACCTTGCCTATCCTTGCAGGTCAGGATAGGGACCAGATAGAGCCATGAGTACTACCAGTTATTCATGCACCCATGACTCAGAAGAACCTTGCCATGTCCTTTGCCTAGGGCAACTTGGGGGTCATATCAGTGACTGTCCAATCTGCCTCACCAGGCAAATAGGCATCCTAGAAAAGAATGTCTGAGAGATGTGGAGGGTAGTTGCTCCATACCATTGCCACAACTACACTATTAATCTCACCCTCAGGTCTTGAGCCAAAAGAAGGGTACCTCGACCTGAACCCATATGTATGGTCATCTACTGGTCAAATTCTCCTGTCGGCACCCCCATTATTTATGAAAAAGAAGACAAGTGGGACTTTGATTCCGTGACAGGATGGGATCGCTACCTATTCCTACTCAATTGCATCCTGTTGTACATACAGTTCCAGCAGATCCAAGAATTCACAGAATCTGAACTTTGTGGGCTATTTATCTTTGTATGCAAGAGAAGAACTAGTGAAAGACAGCATTTCAAGCTGGACTGGGTCAGTACATATAATTGGGGCTGTCCTGTTGCAGAGAGCACTGACCAAATGACCAAAAGATCCAGTTTTTCTTCCATAGCATAGAATTGTTGCCAAGAAAAGGCTTCCCAGACAGGGGCTACCATTTCTCAGGACTGCCCTTGACTAGAGTCAAGGTCATTTAATTAATTCTTGACAGTACAATGAGTGAGCATGATGTGCATCATTTTAGGGTCAAAGTAATTAATTGAGTAATGGGTGTGTGATTCTTCACACTCTCATGTCTCCATTTGCTGTTGGAACACTAGGGTGATCGTGAAGCCCCAAGACAGCAAAGCCACAAGGTAAAAACAGCTGGATCCTTGAATCACCACTTGGAGAAGAGACATAGACTCTCCAACAGACTGACTTATGAGAACAATAAACTTCCATTGTGTTAAATCACTAAGATGTAAGAGTTGTTCATTTCAAAGTTGTTGTTACTTTGATTACTACATGTTCTTTGGCCTATGTTGCACTCCAAGTAAATTCTAGGACTGTGTTAATTAGTGTCCTCTGTGACCTCCTGGACCAAGGAGTGGTTGTCTATCTCTGTCTCTAAGAGATTCTGTTTTATTCAGAATGCCTCTGATCTAAGTAAGTATCCTGGTACCAACAAAGGACTAAGAGAAATCAGATACTCTTCCTCCCACCTTAGGAAATTCCTCATATGGTGATATTTCAAATCCTCTGCCCCATTTCAGGCTGCCAGGCCCTGTCAGTATAAATCAATAACTCCAATACCCAAGATGATCAGGATCATCCTGCCTTGGCAGATTTCATAGAGTACACCTGTGCCAGTACAGCCCTCAGGGGGTCCCTGGCAAGGGTGCTATGAAGCCATGTGCCTAACTAGGCCTTACCACCATCCTGGAAGACAGCCTGACAATCAACCTGCTTGTTGAGGCTTTTGGTGGGGCTGCATCCGGCCCAGTGTTCTCAGGGATACAGAAACATGCAGGACTGAGGATAGACTGGGAACATCTCTGGGAGACAGTAACTTGAGACTTTATTTCATATGCTTATCTCTCCCCTCCAAAGGCTTTGATGTCACATTTGGTGTGGGGCAGATGCCCTGGCTATTATAGTCCATTTCTTGCCTTGCCACTTCGGTTCCATTACCTGCTGCCTCATAGTCTGATGCCTACAGGAGATGCTCTGATTCCTTGACTTACACTGTCATGCTCTGTTAAATCAAGAACCCACCCATCTTGTATCTTTTGCAGGGTTGCCAACTACCATTTGACCCATCATGTAGCTGATGTTCTGGTGATGGAATAAATATGATAAACACATAATTAAATAAAAAAGTTCAATGGGCACAAGTGAGGGCATTTTCCTAAACGAAATAAGCCGGTCTTAGGATAAATACTGCGTGATTTCATTTATATGAGGTATCTATAATAGTTAAATTCACGGAAGCAAAGAATAGAGTGGTGGTTGCCAGGAGTTGAGGCATGGGAGAAATGGGGAGTTATTGTTCAATGGGTATAAAAGTTCTACAACTTAATTCAAATAACTCCTAGACAGCTGCTGTATAACATAATACCAATAATTAACAGTATGGTATTGTGCAGTTCAGTATTTGTTAAGAGGGTAGATCTCATGGTAGGCATTCTTACCACACACATGAACATGTATATGTGCACACACAGACACACACAAAACAAAAGCAAAAGGACACAAGAAAACTTTGGGAGGTGTTGGATATGTCTATTACCTTGGTGGTGGTGATAGTGTCATGGATGTTTGCAAATGTGCAAACTCTCAAATTGTACATTAAATATGTGCAGTTCTTTGTATATTGATTGTATCTCCATAAAACTATTTAAAAAATAAAGCAGAGTAAGGAGATGGGGAATGACTAGAAGAGAGGTTGTTATTTTAGATAGAATGGTCATGGAAGGCATATCTGAGATGCTGGCATTTGAATGAAATCCTGAATGCAGAGTGAGGTAGCAAGCCATAGGGGAAAAAGAGTGTTCTGAGAGAAGGGACAGCAAGTGCCAAACAGTCTGAGATAAGAATGAGCATGGTATGTTTGAAGAACAGGAAGAAGGTCAGAGTGACCAGAGTCACCTTCTCTTTAAAAGACTGTCAGAACTAGTTACTCCTTCCTTACATTTGTATTTATCTGAATGACCCCAAGAAGGAAGTACAAGCCTCCTATTAGCACCTGGATCATTATTTTTGCTTAGCTCTGTACATCTCCTAATCCACCCTTCTCTCTCCCAGTTCTTAGCAATCACCTCACTTCTGTCTTGGTTATTTTTTTGGCCAAAGAGTAGCAATCAGAAAAGAAGTAGCTCATCTTCCCACATCCAGATCTGTCACTCTGCCAGCATCTATCCTCATTCTCTCTGCCTTTCCTCTTGATACAAAGGAGAAACTGACTATCACAGGCCCATCCCTCCACTTGTGTGCTGGACTTCACAGTCTCCTGCCAAAACAAAGATTTTCCTCCTGTAAATAAAATCTTTCTTTATCTTACAATCATAAATATTTTCCTGACTGCTGGATCAGTCCCATCAGCTTACCAATATGCTTGTCTATTTTTGTAGGGCTTCACCATGGAGGGTAACAAATTGTTACCCTCCATGGTGAAGCCCTACAAAAATTGCCTGTATCTTCTGGATTCACTTTCTCATCTCTCATTCTTTCTAATATACTGACTCCAGCAGGAAATGTACGAGCCGGAGGGATGCTCATAAGAGCCTGAGACTCCCCTTAAGTATCTCTCACAATGCCTTGCAAACTCATCATTGATGGTGTTAGTTCTGGACCACACTCCTCAACTTGCTTATAATTGATGTCTTCCCATCACTGACCATTCTGGCTTTCTAATACTTTCATTTTTGTCCTTATCGCACGCTTCAGAATTGTTTTTCTAGCAATGACTTTGACTTTTCTAGACCATGCTTGTGGTTATCTGCTCTAGTTGCATGGTCTCTGACTGCTTTGAAAAATGCCTCTACTGAACTCACTCTGACTCCATAATCAGGTAACATACAATCAGCCTATGGCCTCGAGGAAGTCTGGCTCCTTTTTCTTAGTGTGGAAGAAATCTCCACCCTTTTCAAATGCATGGATATGTGGGGAAGAGAGTCATGATGTACGGAAATCACTCCTCTCTTATTGGTTACAGGAGAAGGGCAAAACAGTTCACAGACATCTTGGTGTTCACTGATAACTGCTGGAATAGGAATGGATGGAAGCAAGGGATGGCAGTTGATTCTAACTCCTAGATTAGGAATTTGAGGCCTCAGGCTATGAAGACACCAGCCAGAGTTTTCCTACTTCACAATGCATGCTGGCATTCAAGTGATCCTAAGATTCCACTTGTTGGGAGAATGGGATCAAACCTGATGATTTTCTCATTTTCCCCCTCTTGGTTTTTCTGTTTTAATGATTATTGCTCTCCAATTATGGTATTTGCTGTTACATAGCTGTGGGGGACTCGGAATTTTCATTTCCTCATTTGTAAAATGTAAATTATAATCTCTACTTCTGAGAGTTGTGAAGAATAGATGAGATAATACTTTTAAAGTCCTGAGACATTGTCTGAAAAATAGTAGCTCAATAAAGTATCTCCATGTCTTCAGTTGACCTTCAGTCATGCTTTCAATCCCTCTGCTTCAACCTCTTTCCATGGGTGCCCAGGGCTTACACACAATTCTCAAACTCAAAGGAGGCTCCAATGTTACAGAGACAGAAGTTGATGACAATGACTCATAGAAATTCCGGTCCCTTCTGATTTAAGAAAAGCAGAAGCTTCTGTCCTCATTCTTGCACTATCATGCTGCATAGGTGTTGATAACTTGTGAGTCATGTTCAAAGGAAAAATATAAGGCAAAGGTGAGAGACAAAGGGAGAAAGAGAGAGAAAATAAGAAGAAACCATCTATTGGCTGGGCCAGCCAACCTTGTGGGGAATAGGCCAGACCAATTTCAATGCAGTAATGAGCTGGCATCTCACTCAGAGAAGGGGAGCATAAAGGGGTTGGAAGAAGCAGCATAGGCAAAAAAAGGGACCTACAAGAATAAGGGCATAAAATATGCTTAAATGTATGAGATCAAATAATGACATTAGTTAATCACAATTACAGAATGCTAATGAGATCAACTTATAATTTTAAAAACTGGAAACTATGAGGAAAGATTCAAGCATGTGTCCTGCTTTTCCTAATAGAAAAGGTGACCAAATAGTAAATGAGAAGTTTATTATTATTCCAGCTAAGAAATGATAAAGTAATGATAGAATTAGAGTATCATTATTCTAATGCAAACACTAATAAGTTGATGGATTTAGACATTAAGCATCGCTAGTTGACAACATCACAAAACAAGAAACTAGACATTATGTGTCTCCAGTTGAAAACCCCCACACTACCCATGAAGTATTCTTTTTTTTTTTTTTTTTTGAGTTGGAGTTCCACTCGATCGCCCAGACTGGAGTGCAGTGGCCGCTCCCGGCCACCGCAGCCTCGACCTGCTGGGCTCCGGCGATCCTTCCGCCTCAGCCTCCCGAGTAGCCGGAATTACAGGCGCGCGCTACCACGCC
>CAUYQG010014820.1:0-20401 GCA_963574415.1 Tarsius wallacei | reverse complement strand
CTCGCCCCTTCACCTCGCCTCTCGCGGACTGCGAGCCCCCCGCCGCCCCGGGCCTCCCGGAGTCGGGGGCAAGGAAGGGCGGGGAAGAAGAGTGGAGAGGGATAAAGAGGGGGCGGAAGAGGAGCTGAGGAATGGGGGACGGGCTGGAGACGTTTGACAGGTTTGTTGACTGTAAAGAGAGAAAACTTCCCAGGAATGAGGGAGTTTGGGGGTGGGGGGGAACACGCAAGGAGATGCTGGCGCGGGAGCCCGGAGAGGAAGTTGGCCGGGGGCGCGGGGTGCTCTGGTGTGGGGCGTCGAACTCGACTGCCTGACAGGCGCACCCTGGAGGGGTCGCCTCTTACCGCGCCCCGCCTCTGTGCCGCACGCCCCTTCCTCAGCCTCTCCTAGAGGAAGGAGGGGAGCCCTGGGCCTCCGCTCGCTCCCCAGCCGTCCCGCCTCTTCAAGGGGGCGTTCGGAGGCGGGGAGTGGGGGAGATTAGACTGCACGAGGGCCTGCGCTCACGCGCTCGCACGTGTAGGCGAGCCGGAGAGCAGAGGCTGCGGACTTCCAAGAGACTGAGGGGTCAGAACCCGCTGCAGCCGGGCCTCGCGTGTCCACGGGTCCCTGCTTCGAGTTCCTCCCCCAACTTGGCCCGGGCAGAATGGGGTGGGAGAGCCAGCTGCAGGTGAGATGGCGTTTATCTGATTTTTTAATGCCACAAAAATGTCTTTGATGCCCCTGACCCCCTCCCCACGGGGGGAGATCAAAGGCCCCGTGGGGAGGAGGGACAGCGCCATTCATCACGCCAAGCGGCTGGCAGCGGGCGGCAGCCCCTGCTCCTCCAGCCAGGACAGAGGCCCGGACGATGACGACGTGCCCTAGGGGTTCCGAGGACAGGTGGTGTGGGACATTCTGAAGCAAGGAACAATCTCCCTGCCACTTCCATGCAGAGCTGCCATCAACCTTTCAGGGTGTCTGTCCTGGAGTGGGAGGACAGATCGAGGACCCCAAGTCCATGTGGCAGAAAGATCATGCACCCAAAAGAAAACTCTCGGTCTTTTGAGGGGGTGGGGACCTGAACATGGGGACTGGGGTCACTACCAAGAAAAATAAACACCCCTGGTGAGCAGAGAGTAGACAAGATCCTGGGTCCCTCAGAGAGTGGGGACAAATGGATCCAGAGGAGGCTTGGGGGTGGGAGAGGGGGCCAAGGGGAGGCGACCCTAGGGGAGGAGGCAGATTCTGGGAAGGAAAGATGAGCTAGCAGAGGTGAGAGAACTGGGGGAAACGTTGGGCTGGGCATATGAGGAAGATGCTGGATTTTCTGGGAGTCCCACCTCAGGGCCCTGGTGTCCAGGCTGTGCCAGTTCAATCCCTTGTAACAGGTACAGGGCATTCTGGTGAAGAGGCGGAGGCACCCTAGAGAAGGGGAAAGGGAGGGGCAGTGACTGAGAGCGATAGGGAGGGAGTCTGGTTCAGGTGTCCGCCCCTCCCATTTTCACTTTTTTTTTTTTTTTTTGAGTCAGAGTCTCACTCTGTCACCCAGACTGGAGTACAGTGGCACACTCACAGCCACCACAGCCTAAGCCTGCTGGGCTCAGGCTATCCTTCTGCCTCAGCCTTCCAAGTAGCTGGAACTACAGGCATGTGCCACCACACTCGGCTAATTTTTTGATTTTTGTAGAGACGTGGTCTTGCCAAGATACCCAAGCTGGTCTCAAACCCCTGGACTCAGGCAATCCTCTCGCCTCCTCCTCCTCCCAAAGTGCTGGGATTGCAAGCATGAGCCATCACGCCCTGTGGTCCATTTTCACTTTTTTTTTTTTTTTTTGGTGAGTCGGAGTCTCACTCTGTCATTCAGGCTGGGGTGCAGTGTCACGCTGCTCATGGTCACCGCAGCCTTGACCTGCTGGGCTCAGGCGATCTGTCTGCCTCAGCCTTCCAAGTAGCTGGAACTACAGGTGTGAGCCACCATGCCCAGCTAATTTTTTGACTTATTGTAGAGAGGAGGGCTCACCATGTTGCTCAGACTGGTCTCGAACCCACGGGCTCAGGCAATCCTCTCACCTCAGTCTCCCAAAATTCTGGGATCACAGGCGTGAGCCACTGTGCCTGGCCCATTTTCACTTTTATCAGCATCCAAATACCACCCACAACCTCTGCACCTAGTAATTTTGTACACTGTTGCTCTTCCTGCAGGGCAGTGCCAACCCTGGACATTGTACATGCAAAGACATACACAAGTTGAGTGCACACTCCAGTCATATGGGGCCAAATAGGCAGTTGGAGGGCTCTGGGGGGTCCCTGGAGGCTGCAGGTGGCCAATGACCAGCCTCCCAGGAGCCACTGCCTGGGTTCTGAACCCCCTGCCCACCCCTGCCCCCACCCCGCTACTGTTATTGCAGATTATGAAATGCTCTCCCTATCCTGCATTCTTCTCGAGGCAAGAATTTTAATGTATTTGTCTTTGTCATCAGGGGACCTGGGCTCTGGGACCGCCCTGCCTCTGCTTGAGAAGGGAGCGCCCCAAATCTAGTCCCCACTGCCTCTAGACCCCAGCCTCCCTCCATTACCACCCCTCCCCCATGCCCTAGCCCTGCCCCTTGCCTCCCCCTCTTAAGACATGGTCTCTCTGTGGGGTGGATAAAAATGATGTTATTGAAACAACAGAATTGGGAGCAGTGGCAGGGAGCAGGGATCAGCTCAGGAAACTGGGGCGTTTGCCAAGAAGCCTTCTCCCCCGCAGGCGGCCTTTCTGCCCCCACCCCCCACCTTTCCTACAAACACACACAGCTTGCCCCACCCCTCCTGCAGCACTCACTCCAGCCAAATCTTGCAGAATCTTTTGCCATCCCTGGACTCTTGTCCTTGTCCTTCCCCTGCAGAGTCCCATTCCAGAATCAGTTGGCCCGCAAAGCACTAGGGCAGGGGAAGGATTAAGTCTGTGGTCCACAGACCTCCTAAAGCCCCAGCTCCCAGGGCTTCCCCTGCAAGGGCAACCTCGCTTCTACCCACTCCCTTTTGCCCTCTCTGCATCCCCGTCTAGGGGTTGACTGTCATCTAGGCAGAGCCAGATCAATGGCTTCTGTTTTAACATCTCCCAAACCTTCATCAGAGAGATGAGTTGCTGAGGCTTCAACTTGCCACTATCACCCTAGAAGACTTACCAAGAAATGGGGCTGGGGGCTCAGGAGATACAGGCCACAATGCACAAAGATAAATTAAGGTGTGTGCACACACATGCACACTCACACTACAGCTGGGCACAGGCTTCCAGATAACCCCACAGAAACCACAGGACGTCCTCACCTTTCCTAGGCAATGCTGGAACTTTCACCCACAGGTGTGGATAGACACACAGATAGGCTGACTCGGCTGAGACACAGGCCTGCCTCCCTGGAGATGACATGTTCATACACACACACACACACACACACACACACACACACGCACCCTCCGCACAAAAGTGCATGCAGAGGAATGTTCACAAGAGACTGGAGTGGAAAGATGGCAGTCCAGAAATGGGCAGTATGAATGGGGAGGTACCAGCCTGACCCTCTCTCCATCCTCTGGGCACCGCCCCCTTCCTCCATCACTCCACCTTAAATCCTGAGAACCAGTTAACAGCGTCTAGGCCATGGTGCAAAAGAGAGACAGGGAAGGAGAAACATGGGTGTCTGGCCGTGGGGCTGCGGAGGAAGGAGGGGCAGAGTGGAGGGGGAGAGAGGCAGCTGGAGATAGATAACATCAGAATCCCTGCAGGCTAAAGCAGAACCCTCTGCTCTGGCAGATTCTCTCTCTCTCTCTCTCTCTCTCTCTCTCTCTCTCTCTCTCTCTCTCTCTTTCTGTGTCTTTTCACATCTCTCTCATGTCCATAATTCAGTCTCTATTTGTGTCTGTCTCTAAATCACTTTCTCTGTTTTTTCATTTCTCAGAATGACTGAAGCTGCAGGAGCCCAGGAATTTGGGCCTGTGACCCTTCCCCTCCCAATAACCTCCCTCTCTTCTTCCCTTCCTCCCTTCCTCCTCCCTCCCTCCTTCTCTCCCTCCCTCTGTCCCTAGCAGTGGGACCTAACTCCTATTCCTTCAGGGAAGTGACAGGCCTTGAGAATTCCTAGGAGTCCTGGGTTTCTGGGTCCCAGGAGAACAGAGAGACAAGGCCAACCCCTTAGAAAGAAGGGAAAGGAAAAAGAGAGGGGAGAGAGGCTCATTTTTCTCTCCCTCTGTATCCTAGACAGCTCTTTTCCAGTTTCCCCCAGGCTCCCTGAAATCAAGAGTGTACCTTTCCAACCAGAAGCTTCCCAGTTTTAGCCAAAGTTGCCTTGAAGGCTGAGCAAGTTCCCTCTGAAACTCCCTGCGGGCCTTTGTCCAAGAGAATCCCCTACCCCGGGCTCCAGTTCCCTACAGAGCCCACCTGCCTCACATCTTCCACATCTCTCAACCTCATCTCTCAAGAAAGTACCCAGGGGAAACTTGAACTTGAGACGGCAGGAAAGGAAGGGCTGAGGTAGGAGGAGCTGTGCTCACCCACCAAGACTGGGCTGGGGAAAGCTGGGGAACATTAGTTTCTGCTCTGCTCAGCCTCAGTGGACCCAAGTGGGAGTGGCTGGCCCCAGGAGCCTCTTCAGCCATCCCGGCCCAGGCTGACTCCTGCAGTATTGACTGTGGGGTAGGCAGAGGGCCCTGGCATGGCCTCTGGTGTTCTAGGGAGGAACCCCAGCCCTCCTATTTTCTCACTGTCCCTGCTGCTTCAGCTCTCACCTCTAAGCCAAGCAGGTCCCCTAAACCTAGGTCTCCAGACGCAGCTGGGTTTCTCTCCCTGGTCAGCAGTCAGCAAGTTTGTAGTCAAAAGAACGCCTATTATGTGCCAGGTACCCAGCTGAAAAGTGAATAAACAATGGTGAGCAAAAGCAAACAGAACCCCTGCTCTCATGGAGCTGACAGTCTTTTTGTTTTTTGAGTTGGAATCTCACTCTGTTGCCCAGGCCGGGGTGCAGTGGCATGCTCATGGCCACTGCAGCCTTGACCTACTGGGTTCAGGCAATCTTCCTCTTCAACCTTCCAAGTAGCTGGAACTTCAGGTGTGCACTACCATGCCTGACTAATTTTTAAATTTATTGTAGAGATGAGCCAAGTTGCCCAGGCTGATTTTGAACCCCTGAGCTGACAGTCTTCTTCTTCTTTTTTTTTTTTTTTTGAGTTGGAATCTCACTCCATTGTCCAGGCTGGAGTGCAGTGGCACACTCCCGGCCACTGCAGTCTCGCCCTGCTGGCTCAGGCGAACCTTCCACCTCATCCCTCCAAGTGGCCAGAACTACAGGCACACACTACCATGCCCAGCTAATTTTTTTTTTTATTGTACACATGAGATCTCACCAAGTTGCCCAGGCTGTTCTCGAACCTGTGGGCTCAGGCAATCCCCTCACCTCAGCCTCCCAAAGTGCTGGGATTACAGGCTTGAGCCACTGCGCCCTACTGAGCTGACAGTCTTTAATCACACCATCCCTCAAAGTAAAGGAAAGCCACAAACGTGACCATGCTGGGGAGAAGAAGGGAGGGGCCTGTGAGAGGCTCTAGGGCAGGGAATTGCCCAGGTCAGGGAGGGAAGGGAGAGCTTCTCTGAGGAGGCACTGCTCCAACAGAGATATATTAAAAAACAATAATAAGTTGGGGTTAACTGGGAGACACAGGGAGGGAAGAGTGTTTCAAACAGAGGGAACAGCCTCTGCAAAAGTCCTGCAAGGAGAATAAAGGCTGAGGTTTGGATGTGAGAGGAAAGTGGGAATGGAGAGAGCTAGGAGGCATGGTGGCAAAATGAGCTTGCAGGTTGGCCGGAGGTTGAAGAGAGTGAAAAGCAGAGCTTGGCTGGAGATTAGGCTGGATTGATTTGGGGGTATCAGACAAAGCAAGGCCTTACACACCTGGAAGAGATTTTTTTTTTTCCTATTTTGAAAGCAATGGAAACTCTACAGGACAAATCCATTGCAAGGGGGAAGGAAAAGTGATGGAGGGAGAGCTCTAGATTAAAGGAGATGTACAAATCAAAAAGCAAAACAGGCAAAGCTGAGCTACAGTATTTAGGGATGTATGTTTGGATGACAAAGAAGAATAAGTGGATGCTTACCATAAAAGTCAGGAGAATTGCTCCAGGGCTGGGGGAAGGAGGCAGTTCTGTTTTGATGGACACTTGGAGAGGGATGGCTGGCAAGGTTCTGTCTCTTCTCATGGCAGTTTGTTTCAAGGGTTTTCAATTATTCTCTCTCTCTCTCTCTCTCAGCAGTGGGAAGCCACTGTGAAGACAGCAGGTGGAAGTCACTGAGATAGTGGGTGATATGGTGAGTTCCATACTTTGGAAAGATGGCTCTGGTCATAGTGTGAATTGGGGACTGGAGAGGAGCCAGAGTGGAAGCAGGAAGGCCAGTTGGGAGACCCTATGTGGTCTAGGTTAAAAGAGGCATGGCTTTGACTAGGCGAGTGGCAGAAGAGTTGGACAGAGCAGACAGTTCTGACTGGTGTCAAGGAAGCAGGTCGAGTGGACGTAGGAATGGGTTGAAAAGAGGGTGGGGAAGAGGGGGATGCAGAGGATGCCTCCGAGAGTTTTAACCTGCTTAACAGGATGGATGCTGGGATTGTTCCGGCAGCAAGGAAGGCCGGAAGAGGACCAGCATTAGGCAAGGTTGGGTAGGGGAGTTTGGGACATGAATTAAAGATGTTTCGGAAACATTCAAGAAGAGCTGTCAAGTAGGCAGTTGGATATATGGGTCTGGAGCCTAGCGGGGAGGCCTGGGCTGAGTCATCTCCATGTAGGGTGTAATTAAGCCAAGATGGCCCAAGGGAGAGGACAGGTTGAGAAGAGCCTTGAAGAAATACAGTCTTTAATGGCTAGATGGAGGGGGAGAGGCTACAAGAGACAGGAGGGGCTGCTGTGGCAGGTGGGGGAAAGAGCACTGTGGCTTCATGGAAGGCAAGAAAAGAGAGCTTTTTGGGAAGAGGGATGCAGACAACCATATCAACGACTTCCAGGAGGTTGCTTGGATAAGGAGGAAATGTGTCCACTGAATGAGCGAAACTTTGGGCTAATTTTGCCAAAGCACACATGATCCCATTTTCTTTCTTTCTCTCTTTCTTTTTCTTTCTTTTTCTTTCTTTCTTTTCTTTCTTTCTTTCTCTCTCTCTTTCTTTTTCTTTCTTTCTTTCTTTCCTTCTTTCTTTCTTTTCTTCCTTTCTTCCTTTCTTTCCTTTCTTTCTCCCCCCATCTTTCTTTCATTTTTGAGTCAGAGTCTCACTCTGTCACCCAGGCTGGAATGCAGCAGCATGCTCACGGCCACAGCAGCCTCGACCTGCTTGGCTCAGGCGATCCTTCTACCTCAGCCTTCCAAGTGGCTGGAACTGTGAACCTGTTCTATAGGAAATGCAGTGTCTACTGTGGATTGTGTCTACTCCTCCATTTGCATAGGAATGTTTTAGAGGGCATGAACTATGTCTGGCCTGCGGTGACACTTCATAGACTTGGGTTCTGTAGAGCTTGAGAGTGTAAGACACGCTGCAGGGCATCGTAGACTCGCCAGGTGTTGTGGTGTCTTCTCCCCAAAAACCAGGCCTTCTGAACTCAGGTAGGAAAGTGAGGTTATGGCCTGGTACACACACACACACACACACACACACACACACACACACACACACACACACCTCACCGCTAACTCCACAGCACTGGTTTAGGGAGCCTCAGCACGGAGTCGCAGCGCCATCTCCTGGCGCCTTCTGGGATCCCTTCCTCAAGAGAAAACATTTTCTGAAGGATTGACTGTCTCCCAGAGAAATCCAATTTAAGAACCAGAACCAGGAAGAACAGCAACCTGGTTTTTTTGTTTATTTGTTTTTGTTTTTTTCAGTCACAGTCTCAATGCACGCTGGGCTCAGGTGATCCTTCCACTTCAGCCTTCCAAGTAGCTGAAACCACAGGTGGGCCAGGCTAGAACATCAATCTGTTAAACCAACAGTTTAGAAAGTGTAAAACTGCCTGAGCCTGCAGGTTCGAGACCCGCCTGGGCAACTTGGTGAGACCTCATCTCTACAATAAATCAAAAAATTAGCTGGGTGTGGTAGCGCGCGCCTGTAGTTCCAGCTACATGGAAGGCTGAGGCGGAAGGATCGCCGGAGCCCAGCAGGTGGAGGCTGTGGTGTCCAGGAGCGGCCACTGCTCTCCAGTCTGGGTGACAGAGTGAGATTCCAACTCAAAAAAAAAAAAGAAAAAAGGAAGTGTAAAACTCAAAATGGGCAGAGGTGTGGAGAAATGCTTGTCTATTGCAAGTGAAGCTGTAAATTTGACCACACTTTCTGGAGAGCTCACTGACAAAAACCGATCATGCACTTTGCAGGCTTTCACTTTTGGATGGCTACCCAAAGGAAGTTACTCAAGAGAAAAAATAATAACCTACTCCATACATGCAAATATGATTATAAATACATCTTCCATATTAGAAAAGAGATAGAGACATCTGCAATATTTAACTGGCAGTAGGGTATGGTCAAACCAAGTGTGATTTAATCATCTGATAAAATATAGTGCAGGCATCAAAATGACAAATATGTTTATGTTGTCATGGGCTATTTAAAAAAGGGAAAGTACCCACATAACGGGCATTTGCATAGCTAACCATGAATTGCACCCCACATCTTTAAAATAAAAAAAATCTTTAAAAAGGGAAAAAATGACAAATGACAAGTAACAGTCTCTATAAAATATTGCCAAGTGACAAAAAGAGAACCCAAAATACTATTTTGGTATTAAAGACTGAAGTAGACGCCAAGTACAATAATAAGGATCAAGAGAAAGTTAAAAATCTCATAAATAGTTGACGTTGTTAAATGGTGGAAAAGCACCTTGAGTTTTTTGCTTATTTATTTACTCATTGGGCTGACATGTGTTTTTATTTTAGAAATATTAGCTCTTCCATGAAAAGAAATCAAATTGGGGAGACTGATTCAGAAAATATCCCAAGCTTGTGGGGCTGGAGACTGCCTGGTGGGGACAGTCAAGGTCAGAGACCTTGCTCAAAGTGTTTCTCCAAAGCACCTCTACCTCTTAGCACAAGGCCTGGCCCATATGTGTTCAGCAGATGTCTGTGCTCAACTGTAATCAGGGTTAACCAGCCTCTGAATGAAAATGATGCACTTCCTGAAATATTTGCCCTTTTCCTCACTGCCGTTCTTCTCCCAAAAGCCTTCCTCAATTGCCTCTCAGCCTATGTCTTTAAGTTATTTGCCCTGGTTCTATGAGGGCCAGATCAGGCAGGGAAGCAGCCTCTGACCCCCATGGGCTGACCTTCCTAGGTACCTACCTTCAAGGCCTTTAAATACCTTCAGTGATTTCTTTTCACTGAATTGGCACATTTGGGGATTAATGCCCACCCAGTATTGGACTGGCACTACCCCATCCCCCTAGAAGGTCCCAGGAAGAGCCAGCCCATCAGCCTGTTCAGTGGTCAAAAGAAGTCTCAGGATATCCAGCAGGGTCAATGGCAGCAAAGGCAGGACCCCTTAAAGGTCCTTCCCTTCTTATCCACCCCCCCGCCCCCCGCCATCTCCAGGACTTATGGCTGACACATTCCTGGAACCTCCTGAATGTCATGGGTACACCTTGCCCCTGCCTCTACCACAGCCTGGTCCACTCCATTGTACTCATGCATCCACCGTCTCCCTCCCCCTGCACAGAGTCCCCCACAGCACAGACTCTGCCCCCATCATGATTTCTTAACTATAGCTTTGCATCATTTTACTTTTACCTTTAGAAGGCAAGCAAGATCATATCAGCTGGCTTTGAAAATAGAGTGTATGTAATCCCGCGCTTTGGGAGGCTGAGGTGAGTGGATTGCCTGAGCCCGCGGGTTTGAGACCCGCCTGGGCAACTTGGCGAGACCTCATCTCTACAATAAATGAAAAATCAGCCGGGCGTGGTAGCACGCGTCTGTAGTTCCAGCTACTTGAAAGGCTGAGGCGGAAGGATCGATGGAGCCCAGCGGGTCGAGGCTGTGGTGGCTGGGAGCGGCCACTGCACTCCAGTCTGGGCGACAGAGTGAGACTCCAACTCAAAAAAAAAAAAAAGAAAAGAAAATAGAGTGTAATCAAATTCACCTCAACCACTTATGAACTGTGGGGCCTTGGACAAGTGACTCACCTGTCTGTGCCTCAATTTCCCATGAGGATAAGTGCCTATTCCATAGAACTATAATCAGAGTTAAACAGCATTGAGAAGGCACAGAACAAGGTCAGTACCGAAAGATACTATGAACAATAGTGATTTTTTTTTAAGTGAAGAATTCAGAGTGAGGGATCAAGTCTTCTTGCATTAAATGAGGACCATGAGGACTCAAAGACAGTTTCCAGGAAAACAGATGCATCTATGGAGCATCACCTGGGAAAGGATGATGCACCTCCTTGGGACTTCAGATTTAAAAGGAGACATTTTTGGCTGATGTGGTGACTCATGCTTGTAATACCATGATTGGTGGGAGGATTGCTTTTGA
Organism: Tarsius wallacei; assembly: GCA_963574415.1. NCBI lineage: Eukaryota > Metazoa > Chordata > Mammalia > Primates > Tarsiidae > Tarsius > Tarsius wallacei. The sequence continues at coordinate 9,893 of CAUYQG010014820.1, read as the reverse complement.
GGCCAGGAGTTCAAGACCAGCCTAAGCAACATAGCAAGACCCCATCTCTACAAAAATTTAAAAATTAGCCAGGTGCGGTGGTGCATGCCTGTAGTCCCAGCTACTCAGGAGGCTGAGGCAGGAGGATCACTTAAGCCCAGGAGTTCGAGACTGCAGTGAGCTATGTATGTACCACAGTACTCCAACCTGACAACAGAGGGAGACCCCATCTCTAAAGAGAGAGATAGAGAAAAGAAAGAAATTAATTATAAGATTTCAGCTTAGCACTAGCTATGTGACTTTAGGCATATTTTACACCGTTCTGAGACAGTTTTCTCCTCTAAAATATGGTTAATAGTAATGTCTACTTACCACAATTATTGTGTGGACTATTAACATTGAAGGTGGGATGTTTTCTTGCTCCAGCAATTGCCATTACCATGACTAATACCCACCCAAATCACATTTAATCTTTACAACAATCCTCTGAAGTAGACATTATGAATTGCCCCCTTTTCTGAATGGGAAAACTGAGCCAAAGAGGGCTTAAGTAACTTGTCTAAAGTCACACAGTGAGAAAGGGCAATGCAGGATCTGAACCCAGCCTGATTTCAAAGGCAGGGAGTTCTCTTAACCAAGAAGGATGTGAAAGAGCTTTGTATGCTAAAGCCTTCTAGAAGGAGGCTGCCGCAGGAGGATCGCTTAAGCCCAGGAGTTCGAGGTTGCAGTGAGTCATGATTGCACCACTGTGCTCCAGCCTGGGTGACAGAGTGAGGCCCCGTATCTAAAAAATTAATTAATTAATTAAATTTAATGAGGCAGTGTGAAGAAAAATACGAAGTAAATAGTAGTCCAGGTTATCCGTGGATGTGGCAAAATACACAAAGGGACTTGGCAGATAATGGCATTTGAGGAACCATGGCCTATTAAACTCATCCCATGCTCTAAGGGGAGAAATGAGTCCTCCCAGAGAGGGCCATAGGGCCCACTGCCCCAGAGCACAGCAGAGGACGAGTTCAGTTGAGCATTTGTTCCCTCCAATCCTGGCGTCCCTCTTGGCTGGAAATTCCCTTGAAGGCATACCCCCCACCCCCCCGCCCCCCAACCCCCAGTCTGGTGGTCTAGTCTGGTGTCTCCTATGCCTTCTTCCTTCCAACTACGGTGTGCTGGAAACAGTGCTGGAATACAGGCCAGAAAGTTCAAGCTCTGGTCCTAGGAGATGATTCGGTTTGCGTCCTTGAGCAAGTCACTTCCCCACTTGCCACCTCGGTTTTCCAATATGGCAGCGAGGAGTGGGAATGGAAGCGTGTAATTCCGATGGTCCCATAAGGATTGTAGTGAATACTCGAGACCAGCAAAGGGCGCCAGACCCCGAGGAGCAGTCACTCTTCAGACCTTCCAGTGGAGGGCGGGAAAGAGCCACGATGAGACAGGAAAGGCGATTTAGCATCAGACAGATCCTCAAGAGGCTGGCTGGAGGGACAGAGCTGCTCGGGAGAAGAGCTATGCTTGGGGACAGGGCGAGTGAGCACGGTCCTGGGCCTGGTTCAGGGCAAGACATTTTATCTCTCTGGGCTCATAGCAATTAGAGACCAACTCCTCGATATTCAAAAGTAACACTCCGTTCCAGCATCACCTTCCCTTGGGGACCTCCAGGGTAGGGATGAGGGCAGTGGGAAGACTGACAAGTAGAAGTTGAAGATGAGACTTCCTTTCCCTCTTTCTCACTCTTCTTGCGTACGAAAATGTTTTTTAAATGCTCCTTGGGGAAAAGAAATCTAACATCGTGGAAAACTATTAAATTCTACAGAAGACTCAAATGCATCATTTTTATCTCTAAGTTCCAAATGAATGTGTAATTTCAAGATGTTCAAATAATACTGCTTATTAGGATATTATTGATAATAGCACAAGAAGCAAACAACCACCACCACCACCACCACCCCCAGCTGGAAACAACCTGAACGTCCATCAATAGGGAAATAACTACACATATTATAGGAAATGCCACAAACTGGTACTTAAAATAACAGGGTCAAGACATCATGTTCATTAAAAAACTAGAATAGCACGTGCAGGATAAATTCTATAAATGGGTTAATTCTTGGGGGGATCCTCAAAACTGTTAGAGGTTACCTTGGGACTACGGGAAAAGAGAGATTTATTTTTCAATTTTATATTTCTCTACATTGCTTTTGGATTTTCTAACAATGCATTGTTATTTTTGATATGCCAACAGGGTTTATTTGGTGGGAAGCTTATGAACCATTTTTTTCTTTATGCTTTAAACATTTTTTAAAGAAAAATATTTTAGGTTTTTTTTTTTTAAGGGGTAATAGATTATAAGGTTCAAAACATCAAGACAGTGTAACCAACACATTGAGAAATCTTGCTCCCACCCTGGTCCCCACCCACTCTCTTCGTTCCCCTTCCCCAACCCCCTTAGACCCCTTGAGGAACGGCTTTTTTTTTTTTTCTTTTTTTTTTTTAGTTGAAATCTTACTCTGTTGCCCAGACTGGAGTGCAGTGGCGGCCACTGGGCTCTGGCGATCCTTCCGCCTCAGCCTTCCAAGTAGCCGGAATTACAGGCGCGCGCTACCACGCCCAGCTAATTTTTTGATTTATTGTAGAGATGAGGTCTCGCCAAGTTGCCCAGGAGGGTCTCGAACCCACGGGCTCAGGCAATCCACTCACCTCCGCCTCCCAAAGCGCGGGATTACAGGCTGAGCCACCAAGCCCAGCTGAGGAACCACTTTTATTGGTTCACATATCCTTTCAGTGTTTCAGACTTTCTGCAGAATCAACCAGATATAAATGCATATTCTAGTCTCCTTTTCTTATACAAAAGGTAACACACTGTGTTACTGCTCTGCCCCTTACTTTTTCCACCTAACAATATGGCCTGGCTATCTCTCTCCATTACTAAAGAGACATTTTTCTCATCCTGCCCTTTTCTAATGTAAGTATTTCATGCTACCCATTACCCTCCCAGCGCTGATTTTGCCATGTCCCACAAGTTTTGATATGTTGAATTTTCATTTTAATTCAGTTCATTGTGTTTTTTATTTCTCTGAGTCTTGACCTATGGATATTTAGGAGTGCGTTGTTTAGTTATCAAGTGTTTGGAGATTTTCCTGTTATCTTTTTGTTAGTGGGTTTTAGTTTAATTCCACTGCAGTCAGAGGACTTACTTGTATGTTTTCAATTAGTTGGAGTCTTCTTTCTATGCCCCAGGATGTGGTCTATTTGATGTATGCTCTGTGGACACTTGAAAAGAATGTGCATTCTGCTGTTGTTGGATGCAGTGGTCTATCAGTGTTGATGAAATCCAGTGTGTTGGCTGGGCGCGGTGGCTTAAGTCTGTAATTCGAGCACTTTGGGAAGTCGAGGTGAGGGGATTGCCTGAGCCCACTGGTTTGAGAACTGCCTGGGCAACTTGGCGAGACCTCATCTCTACAATAAATCAAAAAATTAGCCAGGTGTGTAGCACATGCCTGTAGTTCCAGCTACTTGGAAGCCTGAGGCAGAAGGATCGCTGGAGCCCAGCGGGCTGATGCCGGGGTGGCCATGAGCATGCCACTGCACCCCAGCCTGGGCGACAGAGTGAGACTCCAACTCAAAAAAAGAAAAAGAAAAAGAAATCCAATTGGTTGATGGTTTTCACATTTTTCTATACCCTGGCTAACTTTCTGTCTAGTTATTCTGTCAATTGTTGAGGGAGACGTATTGAAATCTCCAACTGGAATTGTGAATTTATCTATTTCTCTTTTCTGTTTCATTAGTTTTTCTTCATACATCTTGCAGCTCTGTTGTTTGTACACACACATTTAGAAATGTTATGTCAGCCGGGATCATGACTCACACCTGTAATCCCAGCACTTTGGGAGGCAGAAGTGAGAGGATTGCCTGAGCCCAGGGTTCGAGACCAGCCTGGGCAACTTGGCAAGACCTCATCTCTACAATTCAAAAAAAATTAACCAGGTGTGGTGGCACATGCCTGTGGTTCCAGCTGCTTGGAAGGCTGAGGTGGAAGTATCACCTGAGCCCAGCAGGTCAGGCTGTGGTGGCCTTGAGCACGCCACTGCACTCCAGCTGGATGACAGAGTGAGACTCCAACTAAAAAAAAAAAGAAAGAAATGCTATGTCTTGTTAGTGGATTAACCCTTCTATCATTATGTAATATCCCTCTCTGTCCCTGACATTTTTGTTTTGCTCTGAAGTCTACTTTATATATTAATATAGCCACTCCTTCCTCTTTTTCCATAAACTCTATTTTTTCTTTTTCTTTTTTTTTTTTCAGTTGGAGTCTCACGCTGTTGCCCAGGCTAGAGTGCAGTGGCATGTTCACAGTCACTGCAGCCTCAACCTGCTGGGCTCAAGGGATCCTTTCACCTCAGCCTTCCAAGTAGCTGGAACTACAGGCACACACCACCATGCCCGGCTAATATTTTGATTTATTGTAGAGATGAGGTCTCACAAGTTGCCCAGGCTGGTCCCAAACCTGTGAGCTCTGGCAGTTCTCTCACCTCAGCCTCTCAGAGTGCTGGGATTATAGGCATGAGCCACCGCACCTGCTGGTACTTTCTTTCTTTTGGCTGCATGATATATATATTTTTATCAACTTACATTCAATCTACCAATATTGTTAGATTTGAGGTGAGTTTCTTGTTGACAATATAGAGCTGTTTCCTTTTTTTTTTTTTTAACCCCATTCTATTAATCTCTCTCTCTCTCTCTCTCTCTCTAGACTAGGTTTTACTCTGTTGTCCAGGCTAGAATGTAGTGACATGTTCACAACTCACTGCAACCTCAAACTCCTGTGCTCAAGCAATCCTCCTGCCTCAGTCTCCCAAGTAGCTGGGACTACAGGCACATGCCACCACATTCAGCTTATTTATTTATTTATTTATTTATTTATTTATAACAGACAGGGTCTCACTTTGTTGTCCAGGCTGATCTCAAACTCCTGACCTCAAGTAATCCCCCCAACTCAACCTCCAAAAGTGCTGGGATTATGACAGGTATGAGCCACTGCACCCAGCAAATCTCTGTCTTTTGGTTGCTATATTTAAACCATTTATGTCTAATGGCTTAAGTCTGCCATTTTATTTTTTGTTCTCTGTGTGTTTCCTGTTTGCTTCTTTATTTTCTTTTCCCTGCCTTCTTGTTGGTTACTTGAAATTTTTTTTAGAAATCCATTTTAATTTATCTATGGTTTTTTTAGTGTATCTCTGTGCTTTTTTAGTGATTGCTCTAGGTGTCACATTATATATACACATTTTTTTTATAGTCTAGAGATCTTTTACTTTTTTACACCTATTATGCTGTGAACTCCCAGGAACTAAGTTTTAGCAGCTCAGGCTCCTTTCCATTGGTTCTCACAAAGTGTGCTTCTTTGATTGGGGCAAGCTGGTGTTTCTGTTGAATCCAGGTACCTTTCTCTTTGGCTCACTTCTTTTCCCAATCATTTTCCTTCACATGTTTCAGGAAGCAGTCTTGGTCTTAGAGTACTTAATATGCTCAATACGTACATTAATTCTCTTGGCAAGAATCTTGCCCTTAACTTGTTTGTTTATAACATGCTGGGTAACATGCAGCATCTTCCTGTTTTTCCATGGTAACATTTGTGGGGCATTCCTTTTTGAACAGCACACATTTCCTTGATAGCTACAATGTCACCTTTCTTATAGATTCACATGTATGTAGCCAAAGGAACAATTCCATGCTTTCTAAAAGGTCTAGAGAACATGTATTGGGTGCCTCTCCTCTTTCCCTCTGTGTTTGTCATTTTGGTGAATTACTGGAAGATGACTTTTCCAGCAGAAAGGAAGATATATACATAAGTTTTCATGTTCTTCTAGTTCAGTGTTATATCAACGGAAGTATAGAAACCTTGCCTTCCTTTCCATATGTTTACTTTTCTCTTGTGAGAACTTCTTTTATCTGTTTTTTTTTTTTTTAGGGTAGATCTTCTGGTGACAAATTCTCTTGGTTTACCTTTGCCTTAATCTTCTCTTCATTCCTGAAGAAAATATTCACTGGATGTAGAATTCTGAGTTGACAATTCTTTCTGCATTTGAAAAATGTGTTCCACTTCCTTCTGGCTTTCATGGTATCTGGGGAGAAATCTGCTGCCATTTGAACTGCTTTTCTCATATAGGCAAGGTGTCATTTCTCTCTTATTGTTTTCAATATTTTTTTCTTTATTTTTCGTTTTCAAAAGTTTGACAGTAGGGCAAGTCATTGTTGTTCATGCCTGCAATCTCAGTGCTTTGGGAGGCCAAGGTGGGAGGATTGGTTGAGGCTAGGAGTTTGAGATCAGCCTGGGCAACATAGTGAGACCCCATCTCTACAAAAATATTAAAAAGTTAGCTGAGTATGGTGGAGCATGCCTATAGTCCTAGTTTCTTTGGAGATTGAGACAGGAGGATCACCTGAGGTTACAGTGAATTATGATTGTGTCACTATACTCCAGCCTGAACAGAGTAAGACCCTGTCTCTAATATATTTATATAAAAAGTTTGACTATGATGTGTCTTGACACAGATTTATTTGGGTTTATTCTGTGTAGAGTTTTCTCAAATTTTAGTTGTTTCTTCAATACCCATTCGATTCTTAGTGACCTGTCCTATCACTATCCCTTTCTCTTATCTTAACTTCTAACACCATTGATTAATTTTGTCTGGTTTTGATGCAATCAGACAGTGTGTGCTATTTTATGTCTGGCATCTTTCACTCAATGTTGTAAGAGTCATCCATATTATTGCATATACTTGTAGTTCACTCATTCTTTTGGCTATATAATATTCTGTTACATGAATATACCAGCATGTATTTATCCATTTTACTATTTATGGACATCTGAGCTGTATCCAGTTTGGAAATATGTGTTCTCTGAACCAGTCATGAACAGTGCTGCTCTGGACATTCTAGTACATATATGTTGGTGCACAAATGAATACATTTGTTTTGGGTACATATGCATAAAGAGAATTTCTGGGTCTTGGGATAGGCATCTGTTCAGCTTTAGTAGGTAACACCCGTTTTTCAAAGTGGTTGTACCTATTTGTATGCTCACCAGCAGTGTACAAGAATTTCCATACTCCACATCCCCTGTACAATTTCCATATTTATTCTTTCTAATCCTTGAAGCAACTCTGCCAGGTAGATATTGTTATTCCAATTTTAGGAATATTAAAAATCAAGGTCAATGAATGTAAGTGATTTGCTGAAAGTCACACAACTAGTGTAGCAACGTTTCTTGGCTGGGCAGAGCTGGAGCTCTGCTGAGACCCTAATACAGTAAGGCAACGCCCATCCCAAAGGTTCTCTGTGAGCTTTAAGTAAACTAGGGCTGCTTAGAGCAGATACTCACTCTTTGCATACTATTCAGGAGCTTTGTGGGACAGAACTTGAGCCTGACTTATCATTGGTATGTAAACATGCAAAGCTGGTGGACTAGAATTTCCTGAAGAAGGTCAAACTGAGGAAGAGGGAGGGGGAAGAGGGAAGAGAGAGAAAAAGGAGGAGGAGGAGGAACACTTGAGGCAAAGTCACTGTGCATGAAAGACATGTGGTAGAGGGGACTGTACTGGGCAGCAAAGCTGGGATGTAGGAGCTGTTAAGTCCAGGTGGGAAGTGAGGCTGCACTTGATCATCACAGTAACCCAGGCCCCCTCCTCACCATACATACACACCCTAAAACTCTGGGAAGAAGAAAGCTATGATACAGGGAATGAAGGATATTACTAAGAGGCAGCAGCTCAGCTGTGGAAGCCCTTTTCAGAGCAGCTGATCTGAAGAAGTAGATGGAAAGTTTCTGTTGGCATAAGAGGGAGACAGAAGCCACAGAGGTCTTCATGATTAATATACCAAATTCTAAAGTTAGCAAAACCTTTCCTTCTTCCTAGATAACACTAGGATTTTCAAATACTTTAATACCATTTTTCCCTACCCCTAATTTTAATGTTGTAGTTGGCAATATCTTAACTCCACAGGACATTATCATTTCTATTTTTTGCAGCTAGTATTCATTTAGATTTATCTATACACTAATTTGTTTGCTCTTGAATTCTTCTTAGGTCTTCAGATTTACCATGTAAGTCACTTTTCTCCTTTCTGAGGCATACACTGTAGAATTTCCTTCATTGAGGTAAATTCTGTTTTTGTCTTAAATACATTCTTTATCTTTTTTTTGTAAATTTTCTCTTGGTATAAAGTTATAGGTTAGATGTTACTTTCAGCACACTGAAGATGTTCTACTGTTTTTTGGTTTTCATTTTGTATTGAGAAGTCAGCTATCAGACTGCAATTTCCTTGAAAGTAATCTATCTTTTTCTCCAGCTGCTTTCTGATTTTTCTCTTTGTCTTTGGTTTTCATCAATTTTCTTGATGTTTCTGTGTGTGAGTTTCTTCTCATTTCTCCTTAGAGATTCATAGGCTTTTGAAATGTAGACATGGGCATTTTTCATCACTTCTAGGAAACCCCAACTAATCTCTTCAAATAGTGCTTTAAAGAGAGTCTTTTTGGGACTCTCTCTTTAAACATGTTTTAGACTATCCTACTCTAAACCTCTATGTCTGCCAGTCTCTTTCATATGTCTTTCATATATTTTTAAGTTCTGTATTACACTCTAGATAACTTCTTCTGACCTAACATTCAGTTTTCTTTTCAGCTGTATCTAATCTGTCGTTAACTATTTCTACTAAGTTTTTACTTTCACTTCTGTAGTTTTCATTTCCAGAAGTTCTGTTCACTTTTTTCAAATCTCTCTGTTGCTTTTTATAGTTTCCTATTTGTTCCATACTTTTTCAAAGTTATATTTCCTTTAACATAGCAAGCATATTGTTATAGATATTAAGTGACTGTTAATACTTGTTTCTGAAGTTTTTATGGGTCTTTTCCTGCTGTCTGTCTTTTCTTTTGCTTCTTAATCATGGTTCCTAGTTTCCTTATGTACTTAATTATCTTCAACTATGTGCTGGGTATTGTTGGAAAATTTTTGAAAGAGGGTAACTTTCTCCAGAGAATGTTTATGCCTCTGTCAGGCACCTGAAGTCATTACTAGTACCATCTTAAACCAATCCAAAGTTTGGTGCTCTCTGGACATTGAGATGAGGTGCTCCTTGACTATAAATCCATGTAAGAGCTAGCTTGCTTCTAGATTACACTTACCCTGCGAGTGTCATCCTTTGAGATACCAGCTTCTTATAAATGGGGTCTTCTATCATACTGTCTATCTGTGTGGGTTCTGCGTCTCTACCACACCACGTGGCTCTTGCTAGAACTGGCAGATGTCTGAGAACAAAAACCACTTATTTTCTCATTAACTCCATTGTTTGCTCATTTTTCTTTCAGTTAGGCCTAGCAAGTCTTACTATCTTGTCTTTTCAGTACTTTTAACAAGATGCTCTTTATATTTTATCTAGCATTTTAAGTTATTCTTAGTGGAAGATGTTTTCTGAATAACCTAGCTTGCCAAAACTCAAAATTTTTTCATTTTTTGTTTGTTTGTTTTTTTTAGTTGGAATTTCATTCTGTTGCCCAGACTGGAGTGCAGTACTGCAGCCTCGACCTGCTGGGCTCCGGTGATCCTTCCGCCTCAGCCTTCCGAGTAGCTGGAACTACAGGCGCGCGCTACCACGCCCGGCTAATTTTTTGATTTATTGTAGGGATGAGGTCTCGCTTGTCCAGGCGGGTCTCGAACCCAGGCAATCCACTCACCTCGGCCTCCCAAAGGCGCGGGATTACAGGCTGAGCCACCGAGCCCGGCGTTTAGCATGTTGATATATCATGATGAGCATATAATGAGGGGCAAGACCAGGTATTGGACAAATTAGTTAGTTGCCATCTTGGTTCTAGCTAGTTCTAACTGGTTTTCAAACACATCTTGGTTTTGTTTTGTTTCGTTTGG
>CAUYQG010014809.1:0-28028 GCA_963574415.1 Tarsius wallacei | reverse complement strand
AGCTGGTAAATACTCTTTCTGCTATGGTGAACCAGTGGATTGAATTGGTGGATGTTTAGTAGATGAAATTAAACTGAACTTGTCAATTTCTCAGACTCTAATCAATTTCTAAAGATAATTCTAGGAATAAGGAGCCATTGGTCTAATTTGTATACACCCTATTTTTTTTTCTTTTCCTAACCTGTGGTTCAATTGAGGAAAAGTTAGATATTAGCTAATCAAAAGGTGTCCATATTTCATTACTGCCTAAAGAAAGAAGCATAGATTCTTTACTCTTATGTTGTATTCTTGTAAGCCAAAAATGATCTTGAGATACTGTATTCTTTACTCTCACATTTATGTTGTTCCATAAACCACATTGACTTGAAACACATACTGTAAGAGAAAACAAATGGTTTAGCCAAAGAAAACCTAGCTATTCATGGACTGGGGTATTTTAGCCAATGACTGGACAGTCTCATTATTAGCAGGTATAATTATGATGGCTGCAAGTGTTTGGTTTGTTTGAATTTCAAATCTCTGGTAAAATTCTGTGCGATGCTATTTTGCAGACAGCAAACATGTTCTACATTGTGATCATGATGGCCATAGTCCTGCTGAGCTTTGGAGTGGCACGAAAGGCCATCCTTTCACCCAAGGAGCCACCATCTTGGAGCCTGGCTCGAGACATTGTATTTGAGCCCTACTGGATGATCTACGGAGAAGTCTATGCTTCAGATATAGATGGTGCGTATGAGATTTTTGCCATCATGCAGAAATTTGGCCTTTGTACTCACTCCAAGTAAAAAAAGAAAGCTGAACAACGAGCATCTGAATCTTAAAAATGTGGCCGGGCTAGGTGGCTTAGTAATCCCAGCACTTTGGGAGGCCGAGGCAAGTGGATTGCCTGAGCCCACGAGTTTGAGACCCACCTGCGGGCAACTTGGTGAGACCTCGTCTCTACAATACATAAAAAATTAGCCAGGTGTGGTAGCACACGCCTGTAGTTCCAGCTGCTTGGAAGGCTGAGGTGGAAGGATCCCCGGGGCCCAGCAGGTCGACACTGTGGTGGCTGTGAGTGTGCCATTGCACTCCAGCCTGGGTGATGGAGTGAGACTCCAACTAAAAAAAAAAAAGTATGGAATTTGCGGTATTTTGCACAGTTAATGTGCTAAATGCTTGTTTAGAGTCACAGAACCGTCTCAAAAGTGACTCATCTTCTCTCTCATTCTTTTACATTCTTCCTTTGTAGTTTGTTCAAACCAGCCATCTTGCCCTCCTGGTTCTTTTCTTACTCCGTTCCTGCAAGCGGTCTACCTCTTCGTGCAGTATATTATCATGGTGAACCTGTTGATTGCTTTCTTCAAGTAAGTTATTTTAATCAAATACGGTTTTTATTTAAATAAGAAGTGGAGACAGGTATGATGAGTAGAGTCACAAGTATTTTGAGTATGTAGCTTTTGGTTTTTGTGTGTTCTCTGTGTTATTACTATGGTTTTAGGACATGGGCATAAAGCTACCAGTAAGAAGGAAGTAGAGCCCGGTGCAGTGGCTCACACCTATAATCCCAGCACTTTGGGAGGCCAAGGTTGAGAGGATTGCCTGAGCCCACGGGTTCGAGACCAGCCCGGGCAGCTTGGCGAGACCTCATCTCTACAAAAAATAAAAAAAACTAGTTGAGCGTGGTGTTGTGTGCCTGTTGTTGCAGCTGCTTGGAAGCCTAATAACACAGTAAGACTAATAACACAGTAACTCATAGGGGGCCGTGAGCATGCCACTGCACTCCAGCCTGGGCGATAGAGTGAGACTCTAACTAAAGAAAAAAAAAAAGAAGGAAGCAGAGCCTGGGAAGTGATCAAAACTATAAATGCAGACATTCATCAATGTCCGTAAGGGATTGGTTCCGGGACCCCCTGCGGATACCAAAATCCATGTTCAAATCTCTGATATAGAATGGTGTTGTATTTGCTAGTAACCTATGTATGTACTCCCATATACTTTATGTGCGTATTTATTTATTTACTTATTTATTTATTTGTTTTTTGAGTTGGAGTCTCACTCCTCACCCAGACTGGAGGGCAGTGGCCGCTCCCAGCCACCGCAGCCTTGACCTGCTGGGCTCTGGCGATCCTTCCATCTCAGCCTCCCAAGTAGCTGGAACTACAGGCACGCGCTACCACGCCCAGCTAATTTCTGATTTATTGTAGAGATGAGGTCTCATCAAGTTGCCCAGGTGGTTCACAAACCCGCGGGCTCTGGCAATCCACTCACCTCGGCCTCCCAAAGCGTGGGATGACAGGCTGAGCCACCGAGCCCGGCCTACTTATTTATTTTTGATCAGAGTCTCAGGTGATCATAAAAGCAGAATGAAAGGAGATCTCGAGTTGCAATTAAGGAGCAAGTTTGACTAGTGAGAGGGTAGCAATGGATGAAGTTAGAAGTTGGTTAAGAAGTTCTTGATCCTCTGTCCTTACGTGTTCCCAAGACACCTCATTCTCTGTTTTCTTCTGTCTCACTTTTCACTTTTTCTCGGTCTCCTTTTCTAAACCATTTTTTTCTCCCCAACTTTTTAACATGGGAATATCCGTGGGCCCAGAACTTGCTCTTCCTTTATGTATGCTTTTATTGAGCTCTCATTCAGGGTGCCATATACTCTGACTAATTTGTATCTCCAGCCCAGCTCTCCTTCTGAAACTCCAGCCATGGAGATCGAACTGCCCCCTTCCTTCACCAGTTAGAGATGTAATGTAATGCGTTTCTAGAATTTAAAATGTCCAAACCCTCCATCTTCCTCTTTCTCAACATATACTTGTTCTACTTGTGGTCTTTCCCAAATCTACGAAGAAGACCATGAATTTCTGTTGAAATTTCATCGTTTTCGTTGTTTAGACCGGACACCCTGGAGTCATTCTTAGTGCCTCCTTGCCTCTGTCTCTAAACTGTCAGGAACTCCTGTTGGCTCAACCTTCAGTTAGATAATCAGTTCAGCCACTTCTCACGACCCTGCTGTTACTTCCTAATTACTTACCTGCTTCTATCTTTAGCCACCGTGTTCACTTTTCAACACAGAAACCCTAATGATCCTTTGAAGACATACATCAGATGATATCATTCCTCTGCGCCAACTCCTTCGATGGCTCTATATTTCCCTTATGGGTAAAAGTCAAAGTTCCTACAATGTCCTGTACGGCTCCATGTGATATGGCTTCCCTGTCACTTTGCAAATGACACATCATACTACCCTTCTCCTGACCCATTCCTCTCTCCAACCACACCGGCCTGGTCCAGTTTTTCAGACAACAGGTGCAGTTACATTTGCTATTCCCTCTGCCTGAATGCTCTTCCCAAAGATATCAGTGTGAGAATCATTCTCTCACCCCTTTTAGTCTTACTCAAATGTCCTCTTTTTTTTGAAGTGGTCAGTCTCACTCTGTCACCCAGACCGGAACGTAGTGGCACAATCATGGCTACCACAGCCTCGACCTTCTGTGCTCAGGCGATCAGCCTCCCGAGTAGCTGGGACCACAGGCACACACCACCATGCCCGACTAATTTTTTGGTTTATTGTAGAGACGAGGTCTTGCCAAATGTCCAAGTTGGTCTCGAACCCATGGGCTCAGGCAATCCTCTCACCTCTGCCTCCCAAAGTGCTGGGATTGCAGATGTGAGCCACCATGCCTGGTGCCAAAGGTCCTCTTTTCAATTGGGTCTGACCTACGCACGATGGTTAAAAGTGCAGTCCCCTTTCCTCTGCCATCTCCTTGGCCTGCCTCATCCTCCTTGCTTTCTTCATACCTACTTATATTATAGATGCAAATATGTTTTATAATTTATTTATGTTCTTCTGTTATCTGGCCCCTCTGCCGGAATAGAAATTCCACAGAACAAGCCTTTTATTTGTAGCCCATGAATTTTTCCTAAACACTGGAAAGAGTACTTGGCACATACTTGTTTGAAAGAAACCAAGTGAGACGATAAGAAGAAACTAGTATTTTCTGCATTCCTCTTTTATGCTGGGCACTGTGTTAGGTATTTGACCACTGGTGGTCTCACTGAAGGGAGAAAGATTAAAAAAGAGAACATCAGTTTATGGATTCTTTTTTTTTTTGAGTTGGAGTCTCACTCTGTTGCCCAGGCTGGAGTGCAGTGGCATGCTTACAGCTGCCGCAGCCTCGACCTTCTGGACTCAGAGGATCCTTCCGCCTCAGCCTTCCAAGTAGCTGGAACCACAGACATGCACCACCATGCTCGGCTCATTTTTTGGTTTATTGTAGAGACGAGGTCTTGCTAAATGCCCAGACTGGTCTCGAACCTGTGGACTCAGGCAATCCTCTTGCTTCCGCCTCCCAAAGTGCTGGGATTGCAGGCGTGAGCCGCCACACCTGGCTAGTATATGGATTCTATCTAAAGAAAGTAGAGAAGAAGATAGGTGTTGGGCGAAATAAATCAGATACTAAAAAAGAAGAAGACTGTTGTGTTAGTACAGATATATGGGGAGGGTATACCTTTCTGCTTGTTACAAGATTATAGGATGGCTGTAATCTCTCTTAGCCCTACCATTTCAGGAACTTGTAATATTTGTGAGTGTTTAGTGAGGATAGCTTTTTAAAAAATATGTCAAATAATAAGAGGATGTGAGATTTTTGCTCCTTCAAAATATCCGCTGTCAAAAGCGAGGTTGAGAAATCCTTGCATAGACAAAACTTCTTACTTCAGAGATGAGCACACCAAGGACCAGACAAGCTGAGCAGCCTGTGATCTGACTGCTTGTTCAGGAGCTGGTTACAGAGTTCTTTACACCAATAATTCAAATGAACAGGAAATACACCGTGGAAGTCGCCACCTGCTGGTGGAAGGCTGTAGTCACTTCTGGAGTGATAACGGGGCTTGATGAAACTAATTGGCTAGAATGTCCATCCCTAGCATTTCTCATGCAGTAGCTCCTGGACACGGCCCACGAGTGTGCATTTCTGACATGTTCTCAGGTGATGCTGATGCTGTGGCTTAGAGATCACACTTCGAGAACTAGTGTTCTAACCCAGTCATCTATGTTTCCCTCGCCCTATGTATGGATTCTGTGAAATTCCCCTCCTATCCTTATCCAAAACTGGCTTTCTCCAGGATAGTTTTCTTTTTCACCATTCAAGCGATGGTTGCCTGTGTTTTTATTTGTTTTTGGCTACCCTCCTTAAGTTCTCCTCTGCCATCTTTCTCTAAATCTAAATAAATTTAAATTTTATGTTAGCCTAAGCAAAATGTTAGGGTGGACATCCCATTGTGCCCCCTCGCCCCACATATTTTATATACTTAAAGTTAGATAGTTAAGGATGATATGTTGCTTTAGAATAACCATACCCTCAGCCATTACTTTTATCGCTGGTTCTATAATATCAATATTCACCATACCATCTGCATATTATAACTGATATAGTAAAGGAAAAATCTAAAATGACCTACCAATAAGGAGTGATTTTTACTGTAAAGTTAATCTAAATAATTTATCTAGTTTGTGGTAGAAACTCTGCTTATTGATTTATGTTAGGATGAATGGATTCTTCTTCCTGTTCATTCTTCATTAATACTGTTTTGTTTGGGTGTTTTATTTTTATTTTTTCTGTAGTCCGAAAAAGATGCAGGACATTTGGGTGTTTTAACTAGAATTATTCTAGCAGTTGTCACATTGGACATTAGGAGGATATCTTTGTAAGGTTGATGATATAGAGGAACATTACGGCTGTTTCCCATGAAGGATGAATTATGGGCTGGAAAACAGCTCCTTGTGTGAGAGGGATGGTAACTGACGGATAGCGTTGAGTTCCAGAGGGAAGTTTCTGTTCATTATATTTCAGCTGTTTGCATTTTCTTCTCTCTGATTGTAGTTTCTGTCTTTTGCTTGTTTTTCTGATGAGCATATTTTATGGTAAAAGGTGATTAATATATTTCATTTGGTGGAGGAAGAAGAATCGGGAACGCGGTGGGTATTATTTTTATTGGCTAACTACTGGTAATGTCAGGTGAACCAGTCAAAAATGTTGGAAAATAGTGTTTTAGGATTTCATACTAAAACATTGTCTTTCACTACAACTTACAGCAACGTTTACTTAGATATGAAATCCATCTCAAACAAACTATGGAAATACAATCGCTATCGTTACATCATGACCTACCACGAGAAGCCCTGGCTGCCCCCGCCTTTTATCCTGCTGAACCATGTGGGCCTCCTGGTCCGCTGCCTGTGTCATCGTCAAGCTCCTAATGACCAAGAAGAGGGTGATGTTGGATTAAGTAAGTTTTTATTGGTGGGGCAGGCAGAAGAGAGTACAAAGTGGATCTCCAAGGCAAAGGCATTCTGGAGTCCTGTAAATTAAATTCAGGGCATGGGATAGAAGGTTCTGGCAGTTCATTGACCATAGATTATCAGCTGATGCCCTGGGTCTAAGTAAACACGTTTACCTCATTATAGAGTTGTGCCTTTTGCTAGCATGGACTGATATGTAGAAAGAATTTTTTTTTGGCACACCCCCCCAGTATGTACTATGTGACCTTTCTAAAACTAGAAAAGAGAACTCATCAGAATAACTTTTAGAGCAGGATTCACGAGATCGATACTCATTTACTTATCATGGAAGATGAAATTCAAATAGAAAGGAGTTACAAGAGACCTTGGGGGTCTTAGGGAAACTAGTAACAAGGACAAAGCTTTGCTTAAATTGTTAGCCAGAGTCATGGAGGTGATTCTGAAATGGATTTTTTTATTTTTTAAGCACTTCAACTTAGAAGCCCACACCTATAGTCCCAGGTACAGAGCCTGAGGAGGGTTGCTTGAGCCCAGGAGTTTGAGGCTATAGTGTGCTATGGTAGCAGCTGTGAATAACCACTGGACTCCCGCCTGGGCAGCAAAGCAAGTCAGGATATGGAAATATGGATTCTCACTTTTCCCCTCTAGTTCATCTTGTTTAGCCATATATAACTGTGTGAGATGACTGTCATGCTAATTGTTATCACAGGACATTGTTTATTTGGTTTTACAGATCTTCTGTAATTTACAGATCTACCAAGCAATTTCACAAACGGTACCAGGTTTATTTCTGAATAATTCCTAGAAATATAGGATGCAGGTGGCATAAATCCACAATCCTTTATCCCAATTCCTAAATCTAAAACATCTCTGAAAACGGAAAGTCTTATTTTCTTCTTAAGTTGGGGAAAGACTCATTTGGCCAGAAAAGACTGATGGGAACTGATGTGAAGTCATTTATCTTTTTTATCCCTTGAGTATGAATATTCATTGGTTTTGCTGCAGAAAATAGTAATATGAATTACCTTCATTTTGACTAGGGATTTCACTTCATTTATGGTATATACAGAGGGTGCCAAAAGTTATATACACATTTTAAGAAAGAAAAAAACTATTAGAATTGTAGTACTCAATATATATGGATAACAAAAGATGAATAAAAGTCACACTTGGTAGATGGTTGCACTGGCCAAGTCTACTGTCCTGCCTGTCGCATGGTGACAATAGCATTCATTTGATTAATACCATCTTTTGAGCAAATGTGTATACATTTTTTTTGGCACCCTCCCCCCTCAGTATGTACTATATGACCTTTCTAAAACTAGAAAAGAAAAATTCTGAATTCGAAAATACTCCTGATCCCAGGAAGTTCAGATACGGAATAGTGGACTATGTATACATTCAGGTGGGCTCACAGGGGTACAAATCATTCTCTGCAGTTTGTTATTATGGGGTAGACAGGGTGGTGATGTGCTTTTGCCTGTGGTAGTTGGCTCTGTGGAAACATCTTTCTCAGCTTGAGTCACTTTGCAGATTTATTTTTCTTCTTCATATCTTCCCTTCAGGGGTGTCAGTCTTTATACAGAAGCCAGAGGACAAATGGAGTTAACTCTAATTATGCTGTAAACTTCAGGCTTCTAAAAGAGAGCCTCTCAGGCATGGGCTGCAGAACCAATGCAACCTAATGGCAGAGTGTTAATACTTGAGAGGTCCTAGAATTGCCTAGGATTTGCTTAGATTTCCTAGTACCATATGGAAGAACTTTTCCTGGGTTCTTCTTGGTCTGAGCTTACAGGATGATTTCCTATAAAACTTGAGTAATTTTTTTGATGGGTAGAAGTGCATTCACCCTGAGCTCTGGAACATTCTTGAGTTTTCATGACATTGCTTCCAACCCTTTATATTAAGGGTGAAGACATTTACACATGGGGCAGCAGTGCCACCTTGCGGACAGTTACAGGGAAGTTCCACAAATCGCAAGCTGGCTGGTTTGCTCTCAGGGATCCTCTTCTAGAAGGCCCACATCATGACAATTGCAGTTTCTTGCTCACAGGAGATTCTTTGATGCAAACAGACATTAGAGTTGGGTGTGAGGGAATGGGATATACTGAACTTTTTCGCGTTTGAAGGATTTTTCCATACCGTATAAATCAGAAAACATTGCATACTTGATTTGTGAACATATTTTATAGCTGATAATACTTTCTTTTAGCTATTTTAAAATTCATAACTATTTTTGCTCTTTATTTTATTGGACAATAATGAAACAACTGCATTCTTAACAAATTATGGAGAAATGTGTTATTTTTCTCCTAATTTAAGTGAAACCGTTAAAAAAAAAAAAACTTTCCAATTTTATCCCATTAGCATCATCATTTCATTTTTATATTTTCCAAGTATTAGAAACTTATGTAAAAGGTGATAAACTATTATATTAGGTAAGTGTGAGAGCCAAGGTAGTAGACCAAATGTGAATGCTTAAGCTCGATGGAGAATTGCATTAGCCTTATAAGATCATTAAATAGTATGGCTTTTAATGAGTCAATTATAATTGTGCCATGGAAGGTATGCAGCCTTGATTGGCTATTGGCTGTTATTGTAATGCCTCCTTTTTCTTTCTTTCTTTTTTTTTTTTTGAGTTGGAGTCTCACTCTGTCACCCAGGTTGGAGTGCAGTGACATGCTCATGGCCACCGCAGCCCTGACCTGCTGGGCTCCGGCGACCCTTCCGCTTCAGCCTTCCAAAGTAGCTGGAACTACAGGCATGTGCTATCATGCTCAGCTAATTTTTCTTGGTTTATTTTAGAGATGAGTTCTCTCCAGGTTGCCCAGGCTGGTCTCGAACCCACGGACTCAGGCAATCCTCTCACCTCGGCCTCCCGAAGTGCTGGGATTGTAGGCGTGAGCCACCACGCCCAGCCCTCTTTTTTCAACAGAAGGACTTAGTGTATGTAAACTCAGTGTAACAAAGTAGAACTTTCTTATAGTTACTGGATTAATTTCAACAGACTTTGCCTTCTTCTAACCTTTATTTATTTATTTATTTATCGTTTTTGAGTTGGAGTCTCACTCTATTGCCCAGGTTGGAGTGCGGTGGCACACTCACAGTCACTGCAGCCTCAACCTGCTGTGCTTAGGAGAACTTTCCATCTCAGTGTTCCAAGTAGCTGGAATTATGGGTGCGTGCCACCACACCCAGCTAATTTTTTAATTTATTATAAAGACAAGTTCTCATCAAGTTGCCCAGGCTGGTCTTGAACCCCTGGACTCAGGCAATTCTCTCACCTTGGCCTCTCAAAATGCTGGGATTACAGGCATAAGCCAGCGCCCCTGTACTCTTCTAACCTTGATTTTAACTTATTGGTTACTTATTGTCATTTTAATAGCAGAGAGAGTTGGCAGAGAGTTTGATTAATGAGTGCAAATATACACTTAACTAGGAGAAATAAGACCTGCTGTTCTATATATCACTAAGGTTACTACAGTTAACATTCATCAATGGCACATTTCAAAATAGCTAAAAGAGAATAATTTAAATGTTCCCAGTGTAAATGAAAGATAAATACTTAAGGTGATGCATATCCCAATTATTCTGAGTTGATTATATGAATGTATCGAATTATCACATATTCCCCCAAAATATGCACATCTAATATGTATCAATAAAAAATAATTAATTAGAAAATGAGTTGGCAGAGAGAAAAAAAGACCATCAGATTCTTTCTCCATTCACATATAAATGCAGTCAATTTTTGCTAATATGTGAGAAAATCCTAACTAGAGAAAATATTGTTCTATATATGAGCCATTTTCTTTCTTTTTTTCTTTTTTTGAGTCGGAGTCTCACTCCATCACCCAGGCTGGAGTGCAGTGGCACACTCATGGCCACCGCAGCCTTGACCTGCTGGGCTCCGGGGATCCTTCCGCCTCAGCCTGCCAAGTAGCTGGAACTACAAGCAGGTGCTACCATGCCCAGCTTATTTTTGATTTAGTGTAGAGACGAGGTCTCACCAAGTTGCCCGGGTTGATCTCGAACCCATGGGCTCAGGCAATCCCGTACGAGTCATTTTCAAAGAGAAAGGAAGGGAAACCAAGACTGGTGTTTCCAGTTGTTGCTTTGGGCTCCTTCTGCATTAATATCAGGAATACCGTGTGACAAGGCAGCAAATTTTTATCACAGGAGCTACAGTTTATCGTTTCCAACACAAGTGGAGGAAAAGCGGCTCCTACCCTGAGGTGAATAATGATTCGTTCTGTGTTCTGTACTTATTTCTACAGAACTCTACCTGAGTAAGGAGGATCTGAAAAAACTGCATGACTTTGAAGAGCAGTGTGTGGAAACATATTTCCACGAGAAGATGGAAGGTCTGAATTGTAGTTGTGAAGAACGAATCCGAGTGACATCAGAAAGGTAAAAGATCTAGACCCTTCCTGTTCCCCAACTGCTACCCAAAACTGGTTCTATTAGGACATTGAATGAGGAGAAAGATCCACTTTCAAATTCCAGAGATTTGGGTTGTCTATAATTTGAGGCATTTAGCAGCATCTAATAATCATGAGATCAATGTGTATTTACTGAGCATCTACTATCTTCCAGCCACTCTTCCAGTGAGCAGGAATAAGTGGCGAACAAGAGACAGGAGTCCCTGTCCTCATCGGACTTACATTCATGGGTGTATGTGTGTGTGCGTGTGTAGGTGTTGAGGGAAGTGTGGGGTGTGGAGAACAAGAAATAAACAAGGTAACCCTTAAAGAACTACCTAATTTAGTATTAGGCAGTAACAGCTATGAAGAAACATGACATAGTTTAAAAGACTAGGGAATGTTAGTGGCGTGTGATCTAGCAGAACTGGGGGGATTGCATAGGACTGTTTTCGACCTCTTGATCCAGGCAGGTCAATTTGAGGAGTCTGAGGAAGAGAGACCTGAAGGATTAAGAGCAGCAGGCCAGGCGGGGACATCCGGTGGAATAGCGCACCTGGCAGAAGGAACAGCAAATGCAGCCACCTGAGGCAGCAAGGTGTGTCCAGCAGCAGACAGGCCCTGGAAGAGGTCGAGTGCAGTGTGCTGGCTGGATGGGGAGTCCTGGGTCCTGGGCTTCTCCCCAGTGGTGATTGTGTGGAGTTGGTGGCAACTTCACTGAAGCGGATGGAGAGAGAACAGGAGAAGTAGAGACATCAAGCACAGATGGCGTTTGGAAGAAGTTTTAGTACAGGGAAGCTGGATGGTACACGGGAAGGTTCTTTGTTTTTGTTTTGCTCTATAACAAAGTGAAATCGTAGGATCCTAGAAATCATCCATCAGCAAGGGAGACACTTCAGAAACAGAAGGGCAAAGGCCATTTGCTGAAGGAAAGTCTCTGGGAAGCCGGGTTAATGGAGAGTCTAGGCTTCAGCATCAGCTGAGTGGACTGGGGGTACATGTGATTTTGGGAGAGGAGGGTGGTATAGGGAGGCCATCAGAGGTTTTTCAAAAGAGGAGATGTGCTGGAAAAAGTGAACATATTAGGACACTATAGTAGGATCAGAACGATTGTGGATGTATTACTAATTGTGGTTGTGTGGCATCATATGAAAATATGAAAGGCTGTATAGGATTATATGCATTTTTTATATTAGAAAATATAGGTTATTTAAAAACTAAGAGAGAGAGAGAGAGAGAAAGAGAGGAGATTCACCTCCCCAAGGTAGGGGAGGAGGCCAAAGTTTATGAAAACATGGCCTGGCCATAGCTCAAAGAGCACATGGCCACCCATAGCTTAGCAAGGCAATGGCTGCCGGATGTGGCGACTCATGCCTGTAATCCCAGCACTTTGGGAGGCAGAGGCGAGAGGATTGCCTGAGCCCAGGGGTTCGAGACCAGTCTGGGCAACTTGGCAAGACCTCGTCTCCACAATAAATCAAAAAATTAGCTGGGTGTGGTGACATGCACCTGTGGTTCTAGCTACTGGGAAGACTGAGGTGGAAGGATCGCCTGAGCCCAGCAAGTCGAGGCTGCGGTGGCCGTGAGCGTGCCCCTGCACTCCAGCTTGGGCGACAGAGTGAGACTCCAACAACAACAACAAAAAAGCAAGGCAATGGCTTATATGTGTTTTTTTAAACACAGAATTGCTCTTGTAAGTGGAAGCAAATTAACAGAAGTTAAATGTAGTCCATCCCTGAAACTGACTATAAATGTTATATCTAATTATGCATATATTTTTTATGATGTCTGAATATCAAATAGATAGATGTGAATCCTGAAATATGGCTTGGTTTAAAACTGAATCACATTAAGAGCTTTCTAAATAGTTCACTTTGGACAAAGTTATATTTATATAAGTTTAAGATTTTCTATTGATATCATTTATGTAAATATGTATTTACATTGCTGATTGAATTTCAGATAAAATATTGAGAAAAATTGAATATCAAAGTTTTTTGAGCTCACAAAATTCTATTTTGCCTAATAATATCTTTAGGCCATAGTTATATGAATATCCCTCTCTCTCTTCCACACATTCTGCCCCGTTACAGATATGTTCATTGAGTCCTGTGGGCCAGCTTGGTTCTCAGTTTTGTATGAAGCATAGACCCAAATTAGGAGCTTACAGAGCTGGTATGAAATCATGCTTACTAGCTATATGTACTTGGGGAAATTTCTGAACCTATAAAAATTGACCTACCTCTTGGAATTGTTTGAGGATTAAATGAGATAATGTAGATGAATAGTGAGGCAGAGTGCTAATTGATAGTAAAGATGTAATGAAAGTTATCCATTATTATGGAAAAATAGACTCAACAAATTGTGAGTGCCATTTTTTTTTTTTTTTTGAGTTGGAGTCTCACTCTGTTGCCCAGACTGGAGTGCAGTGGCCGCTCCCTGCCACCGCAGCCTCGACCTGCTGGGCTCCAGCGATCCTTCCGCCTCAGCCTTCCAAGTAGCTGGAACTACAGGCGCGCGCTACCACATCCGGCTAATTTTTTGATTTATTGTAGAGATGAGGTCTCATCAAATTGCCCAGGTGGGTCTCGAACCTGTGGGCTCAGGCAATCCACTCACCCCAGCCTCCCAAGGCACGGGATTATAGGCTGAGCCACCGAGCCCGGCTGCCATTTCTTTTTAAAGACAAATTTCCTTCCAAATCTTAAACAAAGGGGAATAAATAGGTAAGATGAGGTCAAGATAGACCCACCCTCTTCCAAGATTATGAACTGGGGTAAGGGCATGGAGACACCCCCCCCCCACACACACACACTTTAAACTATAAACTAAGGAAGAATTCTAGGTGGCCAATGAAATGAACAGATTTACCACCAGTTATAATGTGGTTTTGAGGGGGCGGCCTTAGAGCCAGGGAGACCATCTGAGAGAATGGTGTCGCGCTTGGGTGAGTCCACAGCCTCGCCAAGGCTAGTGGTGGCGGATTGAAAGGAGGGGGTGGAGAAGACATGTTTAGACAGAGCAATTCACTACGTGTGTTAAAGGTAAGATGTAGAGCTGAGGAAGGGGATAGAGTCCTAGATGATTCTGACATCTCCAAGATAAAGGTACAAAAGGGTGTAGAGAAAAAGCAGTGGATTTTAGATTTCTTGAGCCTGAGATTCTTGGGGTATATTTAGCCAGAAATATCCAGGAGCCTTTGGATGTGTGAATCTGAAGCCTTGGGGTAGCATGTGAATGGGGCAAGGAGTTCACCTGCCTATCAGGAGAGTCAACTGTAAGAGTCATCTGCTTATTTTAAGAAATGAAAATAGAGCCATCTGTCTATCGCAGGAAAACTGAAAGTGTGACCCAGCAAGTGATTATGCCCAGGAAGCAGGTAGAGTGAGGAAACTCAGTGGGCTCAGGATTGAACCCTGGGAGATGCTTAAGAGATGCTTAAGGGAAACTTAATGGAGAATACTAGAAAGAATTGATCAGAGGAGTATAAGGAGTGCTAGGAGAAGGTAGTACTGTAAGCCAAGGAAACATACAGTGAAGACTTGAGAACCAGACATCCAGATATTTCTAAACTAGTAATCCAATGATGATGATAAATCCTAAATGCATGAATCACCTTATACCACTATATCACTCTTGGATTCTTTTCATAGGATTTGAATAGAGGATTGGGAGTTAGATGGGTATGTAGCTTCTGAAAAATATGGATAATTCCAAGGGGTTTAGTATTTGGTTATGAGACTTTAATTTAACTTCAAAATATAATCAGTTTTCTTTCTTGATGGAGCTATCACTTTTTTTTTGTTTTGTTTTGAGTTGGCATCTCACTTTGTCAGATTGGAGTGCAGTGGCACACTCAGCCATCCTAGCGTCGACCTGCTGGGCTCCAGCGATCCTTCTGTCTCAGCCTTCCAAGTGGCAGGAACTACAGGTGCATGTTACCATGCCCAGCTAATTTTTAAAAAATTATTATTATAGAGATGAGTTCTTACCAAGTTGTCTGGGCTGGTCTTGAACCCGTGGACTCAGGCAATCCACTCGCCTTGGCCTCCCAAAGTGCTGGGATTACAGGCTGAGCCACCGAGCCCAGCCGGAGCTGTCTCAATGGCAATGTTTTTATACTGTGGTCCTTGTTGAGGTCATTTTTGGGATGCTCGTCCATAAGGTGTGGGAGGGAAGGAAGACTATTTCCTGAGGTTATTGAGCAATAGTTTGGAGAGGGAGGAAAAGGAAATTAGGAGGATATTTACATGTTTGCCTGCCTCTAAAGAAGAGATCTCCTATATCAGTGTCCCCAGCCTTTTTTGGCATCAGGGATCAATTTCATGGAAGACTATTTTCCACAGATCGGGTGAGGGGGATGGTTTTGAGATGATTCAAGTGTATTGCATTTATTTTCCACTTTATTTCTATTACTATTACTTTGTAATGCATAATGAAATATATAATGAAATAATTATACACTATAAATAATTATATATTATGTTATACATAATTATACAGGCCGGGCTCGGTGCCTCAGCCTGTAATCCCGGCACTTTGGGAGGCCGAGACGAGTGGATTGACTGAGCCGGCAGGTTCGAGACCCACCTGGGCAACTTGGCTAGACTCTCAGCACTTTGGGAGGCCAATTTTAAAAAAATTAGCCGAGTGTAGTAGTGCGCGCCTGTAGTTCTGGCTACTTGGAAGGCTGAGGGGGAATATCTCCAGAGCCCAGCAGGTCGAGGCTGTGGTGGCCAGGAGCGTGCCACTGCACTCCTGTCTGTGTGACAGAGTGAGACTCCAACTCAAAGAAAAAAAACCAAAAAACCCCCCAAAACATAATTATACATTTTTTTTGGCGTTGGAGTCTCACTCTGTCGCCCAGACTGGAGTGCAGTGGCACGCTTACGGCTGCTGCAGCCTCTACCTACTGGGCACAGGTGGTCCTTCCGTCTCAGCCTTCCAAGTAGCTGGAACTACAGGTGTGCACCATCATGCCCGACTAATTTTTTGTTTATTGTAGAGATGAGATCTCACCAAGTTTCCCAGGCTGGTCTCAGACCCATGAGCTCAGGCAGTCCTCTTACTCCAGCCTCCCAAAGTGCTGGGATTATAGGTGTGAGCCACTGCGCCCGGCCCAATTATACACAATTATGCAATAATTATGCAACCAGTTGCAGCTGTGTAATTGAAGTACATCAACTCACTTGATATGGGTTTGCAAGCAATTGATTTATTAGGGTCTCTGTGCAGTCAAACCTCATTGCTAATGTTAATCTGTATGTACAGCCGCTCCCCAGTGCTAGCATCACCTCCTCAGCTCCACCTCAGATCATCAGGCATTAGATTCTCATAAGGAGCGTGCAACCTAGATCCCTCTCATGTGCAGATCGCAATAAGGTTCATGCTCCTATGAGAATCCTATGAGCAGAGCTCAGGTGGTAATGCGAGTGATGAGGAGCCACTGTAAATACAGATGAAGTTTGGCTCGCCTGTCTGTTTGCTCACCTCCCGCTATGTGGCCCATTTCCTAACAGGCCACTGGTCTGTGGCTCAGGGGTTGGGGATCCCTGTCCTATATCCTTTGAGAATAAAACAAGTTGTGAAAGTGGAAAAAGAGAACACGGTAACGCTGTTTTGTATCTTACTCTCCTTATGTGGACCTCCAGCTCCTTTTTCAACCCTACTAGTGAAACCAGCTTTTCCCTCTCTTTGTTCTGTGAAGATGGTTTTAGGTGTTTTTCACATTCAGCATGTTTGGATGCACTATACTTGGGAAATGTTGTGATTTTTAAAAAAATATAAACACTGGGGGACACACCTCACCAACAAGGGTACCTGCATAATGAACATTTGTATACCTAACTCTGAATTGTACCCCACATCTTTAAAATAAAAAATTAAAAGAAAAAAATATATGTATAAACAATTTAACATAATGTGAATTGTAACTTGGCAATAAAGAGTTGTGGCTTGAACGGGTCCCATCACTGACCCTGCAGCCTTACTGAGGAATATCTGTGACACCTTCCAGCGTGGGAAATGTCGGCACAGCTCATTTAGTACTTCATGGAACTCTAGGATTTCCCAAAAGAAGCTTGCCTGGATCCCAGATGAGTTGCTAAGAGGACTAGAGTGCGGTGGTTAATAGCGTTGAGTATGGAGTCAAACTGTCTGGGTTTGATGCCCAATTCTTTCAATGGCAGCTATGTGACTCCAGTTATGTGATCCCCTCAGCCTCTTTTTTGTGAAAGGTTTATAGGAAGACCTTCTTTATGGAATTGTTACGTGGATTAAATAAAAATAGTACCTACAGAATCTTTGTAAAAATGCCTGGCACATAGTGAGCACTCAGTGAATATTGTGATTTTCATGATTATAATTATACCTGCTATTATCTCATCTAAAAATATCGTGTCTAGCCTGGGCACGGTGACTCACGCCTTTAATCCCAGCACTTTGGGAGACTGAGGTGAGAGCATTGTCTGAGCCCACAGGTTAGAGACCAGCCTGGGCAATTTGGTGAGACCTCGTCTCTACAAAAAATTAGCTGGGCGTGGTGGCGCGCACCTGTACTTCTAGCTACTTGGAAGACTGAGGCGGAAGGATTGCCTGAGCCCAGCAGGTTGAGGCTGCGGTGGCCCTGAGCGTGCCACTGCACTCCAGCCTGGGTGACAGAGTGAGACTGCGACTCAAAAAAAAAAAAAAAAAAAGAAAAAAACACTCTTGTCTAAAGGCCCACAGTAAGACGATTACTAGTCTCATGCTTCCTCCTTTCTCATACCTTGCACAGAGGAAAATAAAACGGTAAGAATTTATTTCATAAGTCAAAATGATTGAAAGGCTGGACTAAATTAATGTAGTTGGTCTAGCAATGTAATTAAAATGTGTTTCACAGGACATTGAGTTTTAGAGAATTAGTACATGTAAAAGGAAGGGACTCCATTTGAGGGTGACCAGGTTATTTATCTAACAGTTTTCTATTGTACGTGCTACCTGTTGCTGTGAATAGTTGCTGGTTTCTATTGTATCCATTCGATGTGACTGCGGCTAATGGAACTTAATGAGTCTCCATTACTGCTGTTCAGACTGTACTGTTTTTGAATGAGATGAAACAGTGCACTGGATGGAGAGGCTCTAATTAAGCATATTTGGAAGGGAATATACATACATTTCGTGCTCTTTCCCACATCATCCTTGCCAATTCTAATTTTGCAGTTTCCAGAAGGTCAGGAAGCATTTGTGAAGCCTCTATTGAGTTATGGAAGTTGAATTCTATAGCAGAAGCAAAAGAGAGAGCTTCTTCCCACGTAGAGTATAATAAAAAAGGAAAATAGTACTCTCTTTATTCTTTAATTCTTATTTACAAAGTTCCCGGGAAGAAAAAGTGGATGATCTTTCAATCCCTATGACTTGAGATGTGTTCTAGAAATGGGAAGTCTGGCACTATTTTGGGAAGTACTTATTACAGCTGAGTGTTACACTTTTCACTGTATAATCATTGCTTCTCCCTGTCCCCAAATAAAACTGGGGGTCATTTTTCATTTCTGCAATGGTCGTGTCAGCCATGACACCATTGACTAGATTTCCTCCCTTGCTGTTTTCTTACTTTAATAGAAAAAAAAAAAAGCAATGTTATAAGAGCTTACTATAAACATTTTGGCTTTTTTCCATTTAGTTTTCTATATATTTTTGGTTAAGATTATACAATTTTGTGTTCTGTTTTTTCCTTCCCACACCTCAAAAACATTTTCTCCAAATAATTATATATATTTTGTCAATATATTTTAATTTTATTGGGTCTCTACTTACAACATTTTGGTAAAAATTTAAAAACATATAATGCAAAACATAGCAGACATCCACAGTCCTGGCTCTACCAGGAGAAATAGCAAAGAAAATAGCTGTTAACAATGTAAGTATGATTTTTAATGGCTGTATAATATTTTATCTCATAACCAATATCTGCTTGCTTTAATACGGCGAAATTACAGCCTCTTTATATATGATACATTCCAATATCACATCCTTACCACTTTGAGTTGTTTTATTCTTTTTGTAATTTTCTAGTTAAAAACAAATGTTACAATATATGTGAACTTTATTTTCTTAATTTTTTTAAAATCTCTGCTTGCCTAATACAGTTGACAATTTTAGCATGTTTCCACACCTTTTGTGTTTTATCTTTTGTGAATTATCTGTTCATGTCCTTAGGAGTCTTTGTAATTTTTCTCTCAATAATTTTAAAAACTATTTATTTATTTATATATTTATTTTTGAGTAGGGGATCTCACTCTCTCACCCAGTATGGAGTGCAGTCTCAACCTGCTGGGCTCAGGCCTCAGCTTTCCAAGTAGCTGGAACTACAAGCATGTGCCACCATGACCAGCTATTTATTTATTTATTTATTTATTGTAGAGACAAGGTCTCAGCAAGTTGCCCAGGTTGGTCTTGGACCCCTGGGCTCAGACAGTCCTCTCACCTTGGGCTCCCAAGGTGCTGGAATTACAGGCATGAGCCATCATGCCCACCTGACCTTTTGATTTATTAAGGAATACCAGTGCCTTACTACATTTGTTAGAATCCTCACTTTTGGCCGGGCACGTTGGCTCACGCCTATATTCACAGCACTTTGGGAGACCGAGGTGAGAGAATTGCCTGAGCCCACGGGTTCGAGACCAGCCAGCGACACTTGGCCAGACCTCATCTCTACAATACATAAAAAAATTAGCCGGGCAGGGTGGCGGCACATGCCTGTAGTTCCAGATACTTGGAAGGCTGAGGTGGAAGGATCACCTGAGCCCAGAAGGTGAGGCTGCCGTGACCCTGAGCATGCCACTGCACTCCAGCCTGAGTGACAAAGTAAGACTTGTACTAAAAAAAAAAAAAAAAAAAAGAATCATAATTTTCCCATTTATTTTTGTTTAAAAATTTTGTATTATATTTTTGTATATATGTTTATTTTTATGTAATCATATCTGATATATGATTACATAATTTATTCTATTGACTCTTAAGAATAGACTCTATTTGTTTCCTAGGGCTGCAGCAACAAAATACCAAAAACTCGGTGTCTTAGAATAACAGAGATTTATTACCTTACACCTCTGGAACCTAGAACTTTAAAATCAAGGTGTTGGCAGAGCCATGCTTTCTCTAATGTCTGTGGGGAAGAATCCTTTCTTGCCTATTTTTATTTATTTACTTATTTATTTATTTTTGAGTCAGAGTCTCACTCAGTTGCCCAGGCTGGAGTGCAGTGGCATGCTCACAGCCACCACAGCCTTGACCTGCTGGGCTCAGGCGATCCTTTCACCTCAGCCTTTCAAGTAGCTGGAACCACAGGTGTGTGCCACCACATCCGACTAATTTTTTTTTATTTATTGTAGAGATGAGGTCTTGCCAAGTTGTCCAGGCTGGTCTTAAACCCCTGGGATCAGGCAATCCTCTTGCCTCAGCCTCCCAAAGTGCTTGGATTATAGGTGTGAGTCACCACACTTGGCTTTTTTTTTATTTTAGAGTTATGGGGTACATGTGAAGATTTGTTACATAAGTATATTGCATGAAGGCAAGGTTTGGGCTTCTAGCAAGTCCTCTCCCCCTTAGAAGTGAACATGTTACCCAGTGGATGGTTATTTTCTCCTCCCTCTTTTAGCAGTACCCAGTGTCTGTTGTTCTCATCCTTGTGCCTGTGTGCCCAATGTCTAGTGATCACTCATGAATTAGAACATGTGGTATTCAGATTTTTGTTTCTGTGATAGTTCACTTAGAAGGACAGTCTCTAGTTGCATGATTCCACATGATAGTTCATTTGGAATGATGGTCTCCAGGTGGCTACAAAGGTCATGATTTTGTTCTTTATGGCTGTGTAGCATTCCACTGTGCATACGTACCGCATTTTCTTTATCCAGTCCGCTTTTGAATGGGTATCTGGGTTGGTTCAATGTGTTTGCTATTGCGAATAGTGCTGCAATAAACATATGGGAGCAAGTGTCTTTCTGGTAGAGCAATTTATCGTCCTCTGGATATGTTCCCAGGAGTGGGATTGCTGAGTTGAATGGTAGCTCAATTTTTAGTTCTTTGAGAAATCTCCGCACTGCTTTCCAAAATGGTTGAACTAACTTGCATTCCTACCAACAGTGTAGAAGCATGTTCTTTTATCCACAGCCTTGCCAAAACCTGTTGCTTTTTGACTTTTTAATGATAGCCACCCTCACTAATGTGAGATAGTATCTCATTGTAGTTGTTTATTTTTAACAGCAGGATTTGTTGAGAGGACAGAAAAACTCCCATGTGGGAGGGGACCCTAAGGAGTTGCCTATCTCGTTGTAGTTTTGATTTGCATTTCTTTGACGATTAGTGAAGCTAAGCATGCTTTCTTATGTTTGTTGGCTACTAGTACGTCTTCCTGTGAGAAGTGTCTGTTCATGTCCTTTACCTACTTTTTAGTGGGATTGTTTGTTTTTTTCTTGTTAATCTCTTCCTTATAGATCCTGCATGTTAGGCCTTTGTCAGATGCATAGCTTGCAAATATGTTTTCCCCATTACGTGGGTTGTCTCTTTCCTCTCTTCCTGGTCTCCTTTACTGTGCAAAAACTTTTTAGCTTGATAAGGTCCTACGTTTCAATTTTAGATTTTGCTGTATTTGCTTTTGAGGACTTGGCCATGAATTCATTGCCTAGGCTGATATTCAGGAGGGTGTTCCCTAAGTTTTCATCTAACATTCTTGTAGTCTGAGGTTTCACATTAAGTCCCTGATCCACCTTTTTTTTCCTTTTTTTTTTTTTGAGTTGGAATTTCACCCTGTTGCCCAGGCTGGAGTGCAGTGGCATGCTCACAGCCACCACAGCCTCGGCCTGCTGGGCTCAGGTGATCCTCCTGCCTCAGCCTTCCAAGTAGTTGGAATTACAGGTGCGCACTACCACACCCAGCTAGTTTTTATTTTTTATTTATTGTAGAGCCGAGGTCTCACCAAATTGCCCAGGCTGGTCTTAAACCCCTAAGCTCAGGTAATCCTCTCGCCTCGGCCTCCCAAAGTGCTGGGATTACAGGCTTGAGCCACTGCGCCCGGCCCCTTGATGCATTTTGGGTTAATTTTTGTTTTTTTTTGTTTTTTTTTGAGTTGGAGTCTCTATCGCCCAGACTGGAGTGCAGCGGCCGCTCCCGGCCACCGCAGCCTCGACCTTCTGGGCTCTGGCGATCCTTCCGCCTCAGCCTTCCAAGTAGCCGGAACTACAGGCGCGCGCTACCACGCCCGGCTGATTTTTTGATTTATTGTAGAGATGAGGTCTTGCTTGCCCAGGCGGGTCTTGAACCCGCGGGCTCAGGCAATCCACTCACCTCAGCCTCCCAAAGGCGCGGGATTACAGGCGGAGCCACCGAGCCTGGCTTCAGTTATATATTTTTAAACAAATGGATATACTTGTGTATATCCATTTTATCCACACTGTATCATAAATTAAAAACATTTTCATCTCTCCAGAAAGTTCTCTTGTATTCATTCCCAATCATTTCCCACCATTACTGTGCTTAGTTTTGTCTTATTTGCTGACTTTTTATTTTGTTTTTTGTTTATGTTGCAAAGTGGAATATTTATAATCATGGATAAAGAGGCCCATTTAAAGGTAGTGTCTTTCAGAATGTTGTATTACTGTGTTAGGTGCTAGGTGCTATTGGGTATATGCATGTATATGTGTATATATGTTACATACATTTGAACATACATGACTTTTCTGAGGGGGCTTACATTTTTGTTAGGGAGAAGAAACAAATACAAAGTAGTTAAAAATGTAAGATGGTAACGGAATGAAATGTATAGATAGGCATGCCTTAGAAGTTCTGAGAAAGGCAAGGTTAGTATGTTCAGGAAGAGTTTGGAAAGGCCTTATGAAGGATGTGAGTTAAGCCCAGAAAGGCAGTGGGAGTGGAGAGCTAGAATAAATTGTATGTTACGGCATCCTTTATCATATTTATGATTGGAAGAGACTTTGTAGTGTCTTTTTGTG
Organism: Tarsius wallacei; assembly: GCA_963574415.1. Taxonomy (NCBI): domain Eukaryota; kingdom Metazoa; phylum Chordata; class Mammalia; order Primates; family Tarsiidae; genus Tarsius; species Tarsius wallacei. The sequence goes on along the minus strand of CAUYQG010014809.1, from coordinate 5,343 downwards.
TGTGTGTGTGTGAGTGGGAGTCTCACTTTGTCAGCCAGGCTGGAGTGCAGTGGCACACTGCTCACGACCACCACAGCGTCGACTTGCTGGGCTCAGGTGATCATTCTACCTCAGCCTTCCAAGTAGCTGGAACTACTGGAGTGAGCCACCACGCCTAACTAATTTTTTTTTTTTTGGATTTATTGTAGAGATGAAGTCTTGCCATGTTGCCCAGGCTGGTCTCGAACCCACGGGCTCAGGCAGTCCTCTCACCTAGGCTTCCCAAAGTGCTGGGATTACAGGCCTAAGTGTAGTGTCTTTTAATCTTTCTTCCACTGCCACCAGAGCTTTTTTTTAAGAAACACAGATATGATCACAGTATTCTTTCTTTTTCTTTTGAGTTGGGATCTCAGTATGTTTCCCATGCTGGAGTGTGTGAGATCATGGCTCACCTCAGCCTCGACCTCTTAGGCTCAGGCGATCCTTCCACCTCAGTTTCCTGAGTAGCTGGAACTACAGGTGTGAGCCACCACACCTGGTCATAATATTCTTTCATTAAAATCTTTCAGTTACTCCAGTGTATACATTTCTTGTGTTCATGATTGTCCTTTGCTTTCCTGCTCATCCAGCCATGTGGAACTAACTTGTGGTCTCTGAGTGCCACAGGCTGGGCCCAGCCTTTGCAGTCTGATTGTAATCACTGCCAACCCTACCTCTTCTTCCCACTCTTGATGCTAATTTCTCTTCAAGACTGTCAGTACTTTCTCTTTGACGTCCTCTATCTTCCTGATCTCCACACTGCTGTAGGTGTCCTCTGCTTTCATGACACTCCAAGCATTCCACTACTCCACTCTGTGGAGTACTACTTTATTTTCTTGGTTTTCCCTAATCAGACCCTATGTTTCTTGAGAGTGTGGACTTAGTTATCGTTAAATCCCTAGTTTGACTGTCACGGGATAGATACTCAGTGTTTATAGAGCAGATGCATGATGGAGGGTAGTTGAAGAACTTTAGGGTAACTGATGAGCATATGGAGATGTGGTCCCAGTACAAACGTGAATAGAGGCATTATTTTCATAGAAGTAATCATTTTGCACTTGAGAGTATATTACATAACCTAAGTTGTGGGAAATCAGTGGGCCAATTTTAGAAGATAGAGAAAGGGACCAGCCTATATTGCCACTTATTTTATTATCTTAAAAAAACAAAACAAACCAAAACCAAAAGCCAAAACAAAATGAAAAAACAAAGCAGTTTATTTTCCTTCCCATCAATGCTTGTCAAAGTTCAGATTTCTCATCCTGGGTTTCAAAGCCATCCTTAGTCTGGTCTCACTTTACCTGGCTAATCTTATATGCCACTGCCTGCCAACGGATCCTCTCTGTTCCAAATAGGCCAGTTTCTGCACTGTTCTCTGAACAGGCCACTTTCATACCTGGCATTAGAGCTTCATTCATGTTGTTGGCCGTACCTGGAGTATCTCTGTGTCCTCCACTCTCCAGCTCTTTCTATCCTTAAAGGGTTAGGTCAGGATCACCCTGCCATGAAGTGTTATTTAACGACTCCACATGATCTCAATGGTGATCACCTCCTTTTTAACCATCTGATGCATGCAGAGTACCTTTCTTGTCTTACCTATTCATTTCTGGACTGGGTGGAAGGTACCAAAGTCCACCAGTTTGCGGCTGATTCTTCATCCTCTTTAAAGCCCCAGTCTGTAAGCGATGGGAAAATGGTTTCTTCCTCCAGATCTTTCTTAGGAATCTCAGGGTGCTTAGCCACACCTCACTTCACTTCTTGGCTTATGCTCTAGTTACATCTTGTCTCTTCTGTCTCTGTGGCATCTGCTTTGATTTCTCCAACACATCAGTCACAAAACAGCTATTTGTAGTAACGTTTTATTGAAAAATTGGTAGTGGCAGGGATTATATCCCAGCATAGTGAACAGCTTAGAATTATTTTACTTAGAAAAATTCCTTGGACATTCCCACTGTTGAAATCTTCTTGACTGTTTTTTTCTGAGTCTCAGCCGTGTGGATGTCCTCATGTCTCTAGCTTCCTACTTTCTGCACGGCCTTCCCCACTCACCCCCTGTGACTTTCCTGCAGACTTTGAATTCAACTTTCCTTCCTTGTATCTGCTCCTTTCAGATCACACTCTGGAGTGGCCAGGCTCACTTTTCTGTTTCATAGGCCCACTGAGTGAAGTACAAGCATGAGCCACGTTAGGGCCTAGAGCGGCTAAGATCTGCAGGGTAAATCAGGAGTGGATCCTTAGAATAAAATGATGCTTAAGTAACCTAGGTGAGGAAGAGCATTAAGTATTTGCCAGTGAAAGCAGCTGTGTGCTGAACCCAGCTGAGGCAGATCAGGCCTAGTCTGGCCTGCTAGGAGAGCTGGGTGTGAGTTGTTTAATCACGCTTCTCAGTTTTGGCGATTTGCGACCTTGGGCAGGCGTTCTGTTTCAGGGCTGCTGCATTTGCTATTCTGCAGTGGTGTTCCCCAGATACATTGTTTGCTCCTTCCCTCCCGCGGGTCTTCTGTGGATGACTTGATGAGAACTCTTTTGCCTCTCCATTTAAAACAGCATCCTCTGGACACACACTCTGTCCACTTTCCTGCTTTTTCTCCTCACTACTTAGCACCATGATATATGCTGTTTATTTTACATACTTACCTTATCTATTGTATATCTTTGCTGCTAGCATGTGAGTTCCATGAGGGCAAGGATTTTTGTCTGTTTTGTTCACTGTTATAGCTCTAGTGGCTAGAACTGTGGCTGGTACTCATATCTGTTGAATAACTTTGCCTCTGAGAAGCTTATTTCTTTTTGTTTTCAGACACGAGGTCTCGCTGTGTTGCTCAGGCTGGTCTCGAACTCTTGGGTTCAAGCAATCCTCTCGCCTCCCAAAGTTGCTGGGATTACAGGTGTGAACCCCTGGGCCTGGCTTGAGATGCTCATTTCTTACGTTGTGGTTACTGTTCTTTAAAATAATAGATTTTTCTTGCTACAAATGTAAATGTTGTCTCCTTAAGTATGTTCTGAGCTCTGTAGGAGCTGGGCCACTTGTGCCTCCCACATGCGTGAGTAAAGCATGTGTCAGAAACCTGTAACAGTGGTCTCATTATCATATTTTAACCTGCTTTTGACAGTGACAGAGTGTGTAAACGTGAAAGACAGTTAAAAAAATTTTAAAATCACTCATAATGCCATAACCATAAGACACATACTGTTTTATTTTTGTGTATTTCCCTTTATTTCTTGTGTGCATTTTTTTTACATAATCATAGCGTACATATTTTACTGTTTTCTTTTTTTCCTTTTTGAGCCACTCTGTTGTCCAGTCTGGAGCGCAGTGGCTCAGTCACAGCCACCACAGTCTTGAGCTGCTGGGCTCAGGTGATCCTTCTGCCTCAGCCTTCCAAGTAGCTGCAACTGCAGGCACATGCCACCATGCCTGGCTAATTTTTTGATTTGTTGTAGAGACAAGGATATGCCAAGTTGTCCAGGCTGGTCTCGAACCCTTCAGCTCAGGCAATCCTCTCACCTCCCAAAGTCCTGGGATTACGGGTGTGAGCCACTGTGCCCAACCAAGAATTGACACTCCTATATGCAGCAACTTGATCTTTATTATGGAGACAGTTTGGCACAGTGTAAAAGCATGGTCTTTGGAGTCAGATATGGGGTCAGATTTTTAGTCAGTCAGTTGCTAGGTCTGTGACCATGGTCAATCTACTAAGCCTCTCTGAGCCTCAGTAGAGCAGCCATAATAGTATTACTATTAACTGTGCAGCGAAGTGTGAGGATTAAGGGAGAAAATGTCCTAACCCAATGCTCATTAAATAAAAGGCAGCTCTCATTAGCCACCCCTGTGGTTGCTAAAGGAAGACTAAAAGGATGACAAGACATCTCATTGTCAGCTTCTCAACAACTGTTGAGCCTTCCTAAAAATTTCCTCAAGTGTGCCCTTGAAAATCTCCCTAAGGCAGCCTTTGTCAACTGATAGGATCATTCGCTTTCAGAGTTGGAAAATATTTAAGTTGGTTTTATGTGACATGGTTTCAGTCCTCTGTATTTTTCAGCCGCTGCTTCCTGAATCTGAGCCTTCACTTCTCCCCTTTGTAAAGGAGTGGGCCTAAGTGGAGTTCAGTACTCAAAGTGTGTTCTCCCTGTCCTGTCACAGAGTAGAGTAGAACTGACCTGCTGTGTGGGGCCTGAGAAGAGCACAGGTTGCATTCATTTTCATGATGGTCAAATGTTTTTCACTTACATTTAGCCTTTATGGTGGCTTCCCCTTCTTTTCTTCCCCTCAAATTGTTGTGTTTGATTTATTTTTAAGCCCAGGTGCTTATCTTTGCTTGGGCCTGGCACTTCCTCGGAAACTTTTTGAGCTTGTACACTTAATTAGTATTCCTTCTGTATATATATATATATATTTTTCCTTCTGTATATTTTCTCAATAAATTTCAAAAAAGGATTGTGCAGGACTGAGTATGCAGGTGTGTATCTTTCTGTTAATTGGCACTCTGGTTATCGCATCGTCTCTCGTCCTTATCTCACCAGCAGCATCCACGCATTCCTTCTGGTAATGACCTGGTGTTCTGACAGTCCATGGCCTGATCACCTCACTGGGCCAGTTGGAGTCCTCTTTTGAGATTCTTCTACTGGAGCTGTGAACATGTATGTGGCCATGGTCTCTCTTACCTGGAAAGGCAGAGTACCCTTGATTTTGTATAAAGCTAAATTTGTGTAAAACCAAATTTATAGAATTTCCATGACCTCTTCAGAATGAGCTTAGTTTGACATTAATTTTTGGTGAGCTGGTATTTGTTCCTAGAATTTACCGCTTCCTTCTAGGTACCTATGCCATATTGTCCATTTAGATAAATTAGTTGTAATTTTCTCCTGGGATCAACATCAAACTCTTCCATCATCTGATAATATCATCATCTTCTAATCTGTTGCAGTAGAATATAAACTGGGATTATGAAGAAGAAAGTTAGGCTCTTCATGCATTTTTCTCTGGAATTATATCGGTCAAATAAAACCTAATTTGAAATGGTATTTTCTTGTTACTTCTTTTGGAAAGATTTTTATGGAATGTTGGAGTTGTTTAAAATGGCATTTGTAGTATTTCCACATAAAATTAAGCATCAGGCCCTTGCTTGAGAACAGGGCTTTTATCAAAACATCCTTTTTTATGAGTAAGTCACTTATGGTTTAGGCATTTCTGTCGAGAATATATCCTTCCATAAGCATAAGGATCCAACTCTTTGGATAAGTGCTGGTTGTGTTCTTTAGCGGAAACTCTATTAGATGATTTGAAGCCTCTTAGGTAAAAAGTAGGAGTGTGCTAAAAGGTAT
>CAUYQG010014807.1:0-25310 GCA_963574415.1 Tarsius wallacei | reverse complement strand
AAATTAGTCGTGCATGGTAGCACTCGCCTGTAGTTCCGGCTACTTGGAAGGCTAAAGCGGAAGGATCACTGGAGCCCAGCAGGGCGATGCTGGGGTGGCCATGAGTGTGCCACTGCACTCCAGCCTGGGCGAAAGAGTGAGACTTCAACTCAAAAAAAAAAAAAGAATTGTTTTTTACATTCCTGAATTCTCAACAATAGCCATTAGAGTGAATGAAGATAGGTGTGTCTGATGTGTTATAGGATTCTGAATAAATGTTTAATAAAATCAGCTAAAGACTTAAAATGGGTTTTCTTCTAGTTATTAGTTTCAAGAAATTAAAAACTTAAAATGCATACAAATTGTTGATTTGTATATTTTTCATTCTATTGATACTCATTAGAGACATCTCTTTAGTAATTTCTTCTAGATAACAAGTCACAACTTCGCACTCATATTCTTTACTGATAAATCTATGTTTGTTTGTTTGTTTGTTTTAGCTGCATAAAGTTCCATGACAATAAATCCCTTTAAAAGAAAGCATTCTTTATAGCAAAGCTGTTTATATGACCTGACAGACACTGGTCTAGGATAACACTGTTTTTGGAAAGTAGTTGAAGTATTTTTGCTATAATAAACTCAACAAATATTTTTATTAGTCTCCTTCCATGCGCCTGCTAGTCTGTATAATAAAGTTAACTAATTGTAGGCAGTTGGCACTGAGGAGAAAGATTGAAAAAGTTATTGCAACACAGAGCTTAACAGACATTATGTCCTGCTATTAAGTAGTAAGACCTTTTCAACTTTCTTTCTCCTTTCCCTCATGAAGTATTCTAACCATTCCCATGAGGAAACAATAATAATAATAAATCCCCAAACAATCCACCACAACAAAACAGTGCACACACACAAAAGGATTGGAGCTGGAACTAGAAAAAAATAAAATGGGGCAAGCTGTCTGAAGGTGAAAATGTTCTTTCCATCGGTTGTGTTTTGCTTTCCAAATTTATAATTTATATTTGGTGTTTGTTCCCTTTTCTCTCCTGTTCCTTAAGATTGTAAACATTATTTCCAGAAATATACCTATTTTCATAAAATTACCTTCTCATGAAATGATTTGTCAGTTTCACAGTTTTGTTATACTAGAATTTTACCTGCATTCTATTGAAACTGTTTTTTTTTCCTTTGACTTTATCACTGCTGATTCTAAAGCTCGTGTACACAGTCATCTTCAATTCTTTCTTTTCTTTTTCTGAAGGCAATCTGAATCCTCTGAATATTGAACCTAGAAATAAATGGATCTTGCACACATGCAGTTTAGGTGATCTTAATGTTTACAGGATTCCCAGAGAAGCTGAGTTATTTTCAAGTGAGCCAAAAACCAGGTCATTCAGAGCCTATTTCAGAGTTACATGTGCTTCCTTAGGTTAAGCTTGGTTCTGGCACTTGCCTTCCTGGTATCGTCCAATTGGCCTGGAGCCAAGGCTGGGCTGGAGCTCCTGGGATCCTTCAAGGGAGGAGTTAATTAATCTGGTATCCAAACTGGAGATGGAAAATTTCTTCAAATTGTGTAACCATGGCTCTGAGGGATGGAAGGGGGACTGGGGGCGGGGGAGAGTTTTTTCTTCTTTTTGAAAATTAAAATATATGCAACATATTTTGAATTCTCTTGAACAAATGCAAAAATGAAAAAAAAGATAATGGAAAATGTACACACGTATAGTACAATTGGTTTGCCCCAATCTGATCAAAGTGGGAATACTAATATAAGTTTTACATAGAAGCCAATTTTATAATTATATTGTCCTTGGAGCATCTATAGTTATAGTTACAGTAGAGTTACAATGAATCACATTTTAAGGTATCTAAAGTGATTATAGGTCTTGCTTGATAAGGAGAACCAAGCAAAGATCAGAAGCAACCTTCAATATTAGAGTAAAATACTGAAGCAATCTTCTGTTCTTAATATCTACCATAGTATCAAACTGATACTCATTTTCAGAAAAGGCTTAGAAATAAAAGGTAGTGGTGGAAAAAAATTTTTTTTAGCATATATCTATTGGGTGTCTGTTTTGTGTCTTGAATTTTCTTGAATAAATAGCATTAAAATTTCATTTATTGTTTACTCTTTTGAACATGTCAATGTGCTTTTACTTACTTTGCTTTTTAAATAATCGGTTGGAATTTTTTTCTATATTTACTAAGCATTTGTATTCTTTTTTGCCAATTGCTGAAATATACCTTTTTAAAAAAATTAAGATTAGCTTCAAAAATGAGATCATTTTCTTAATGATTTATAAAACATCTACACATAAATTCTATTAACTTCTGTCATTTACAGTGTAAATATTTGCCCCTAGTTTATTATCTTTCAATTTTGTGTGTGGTGTTTCTTTCAAGCACAAAGAGAAAAGGTTTTGTAGTCATATTTATCAGTCTTTCAATTTATATTTTTGTCTTTGGTGTCTCTTAGACTGCATCATCACTTATATTTTATTCTTGTATAATTATGTTTTTTTAAAGTTGTGGGGTACAAGTCAGGATTGGGTACATAAGTGGTTTAGGTACGGGGAAGTTTGGGGCCTCCCATTGGACCTCACTTCACCTGAATTAGAATCAGGCACCCTTATTGATGTTAAGTGCCCCCTCCCTCCTCTGACAGTGTATAATTATTACTTTATTTTTTGCATTTCATCCTCTAATCCATCTAGGATTCATTTTGTAACCTTGTAGGTAGTGGTAATTTAATTTTCTATTTTTTCACACATTTGGATAGTAGTTTTAACCAGTAATTGAATAATTCACTTTTCCTTTGATGATTTGAGATGCTGGCTTATCATACATTAATATTTTATATCTTTTAAAGACAGTTCATGTAAAACTATTATGCTCCCTTATACAATAAAAAATGTAGCATTCTTTAATTTTCTCTTTTTTTCAGCTCAGTTGATCTACTGCCTTTGTTTTCATTATGTTCTAATAATTTATTATATTAGCTACATTCTCTCTCAAAGATTATTCTTGACATTTGCAGCTGTTTTAATAAGAATTATTTGAGTTTGTCTTTTTATTAATTTCTAAGCAGGCATACATTTTTAATTTAAGATATTGGTAAGAAAAAGTGATTTCTGATCTTTCCTAATCCTTACATCTTCAAGAATAGGTCTTCCCATTGTTTATACACATTAGAAACAATAGGCTTGAGTACAGAATTTGGAGACTTTTTGTTGTAGGAGAGGAAGGGAATGATAACTGGAAATTTTTCCTTTCCTGGGAAATGGGTTTTATTTGTTTGTTTCCCTGTGTGTGTTTTGTAGGATTTTTCTTTCCCGCTGAAATTCAAAATGTTGACCAAATTAGATAATTTTATTAATTTTGCCTCCTACTTTACAAACTTTTAAAACCTAAGGATCTAAATCTCCCGTTGACTCAGGTCAAAGGTCTTCTGGGGGTATTTATGTTAGCTTTTTGTCCTTTGTTCTATTTTCATCTGAAATTTCTGATATGTATATGTTATGAAAGGAAATATATACATATTTTGATATATATGATATATATTATTTGTTATATTATAATGTTTTTATATATGATATATTTATTATATTATTATATATACTTTTTTTCTGGAATTGTTTTCCTCATCTCTTTTCTTTCATCTTATTAATCTTTGCATAATTGAGTTATCAGATAACTTTTTTGAGCCTATCTTCTAATTTTTAAATTTTTTTCTCCTACTGTTGGCAGTTTGCTTTTATTTCTGGGAGCCAAGCAACTCAAAGGCAAGAGTGTGTTTTAGATCTTTGTATTTCCCTTTCCTAGTTCAGTGCTTGGCACAGAGAACATGATAAATAAATGTTATTGGATTATATTGCAATAAGGTTGCTCAAATGTAAAAAGTGAACAGTGATTAAGAAAAAATCCTCGAGCCGGGCTCGGTGGCTCAGCCTGTAATCCCGCACTTTGGGAGGCTGAGGTGAGTAGATTGCCTGAGCCCGTGGGTTCGAGACCCGCCTGGGCAACTTGGCGAGACCTCATCTCTACAATAAATCAAAAAATTAGTCAGGCGTGGTAGTGCGTGCCTGTAGTTCCAGCTACTTGGAAAGCTGAGGTGGAAGGATCGCCGGAGCCCAGCAGGTCGAGGCTGCGGTGGCCGGGAGCGTGACACCACACTCCAGTCTGGGCGACAGAGTGAGACTCCAACTCAAAAAAAGAAAAAGAAAAAGAAAAAATCCTCAGTGATATAAGCATATCTTATTGTAGAATTACTGATATAAACTATATTAACTGTGAAATCTTTTCAGAAATTATTATACTGTAGAATTTTAGCTTCAGAGACTCTAATATTTTTCAGTGACATTAAAATCAAGCCCAGCCCAGTCCCAGCTCCCATCCAGGCACACAACTGTGGGAGGGGTAAAAACACATGTAACAAAGTATTGAAATAATGACTAACGTTTGCTGAGGTTGCTAAGGAGAAGGACCCAGCCAAGGGCTCTGCATATATAATCTCTTTTAATCTTCTCTACGAATTTGTTAGGCCTTATATTTACTGTTGAAGAAATGGAAATTTAGAGGGTAATTTGCAAAAGGCCATACAGCTAGTAAGTAGCTGAGCTGGGATTTGAGCCCAGGACTCATGAATTTCCTCTTTTCCTCTCCCTCCTCGCCTTCTTTCTCTCTTGCTTTCTCCCAGAACTCTGCTTTGGCTTCATAGAATCTGAATCTTTAAGATTATAGACCATGAAAATGTGAGGTTTACCCTAGATCTAAAGCTGGTCAAGCCAAGTCTCACCCTTATCTTCATCCTGTATTCTTTTATCTACATAATTAAATGCCTGTTGTTACAGCAGCTTCAAAGAGGCAGAAGTAGAGCATAGGAAGTTACAGTCTGGTCGCACAGGACAGCATGTATACATGGAAAGAGACGATTTCCTCACATAGTTCCTTTTCAAACTATTCATCTGTGTGATAGGTTGGTGTGATATTTCAAATCCCTCTTAATGAGTCTTGGGAGAAAGAGGCTCTGCTGCTGAAATAGGTGTTCCCAATCATCCTTGACTCCAAGACCCTCAAAATCAAACCTTGCCCATTGCAAGGGAACTCCGACCCCTAGGTTGTCCACTCCAGGTCCTCTAAATCTGGGGCCTGTGTGGGAATGATAAACACGTGGTAAGGACCGTAAGCTATCTGGCTTGTGTAGGATCATAGTGTCATGCAGAGAAAGAGGATCATGCTGACACTTTTTTGACCTCTGTCTTATTTGTTGGTGACTGGAGGGGGCTGAAGTTGCATTAAAGGGTGACAGTGATAGCAGAAATTATGAAAAGATGAACAGGAAATAGTATGGTATATTAATTAAGAAATGGGGCTTTGAGTCCAGAATGGCCTAACCCTGAATCCCTTTTCCACCAACTATTGGCTTGATGATGTTAGACAAGTTTCTTAAAACCCTCTGAGATTCACTGGTCTCATATTTGACATCAAGTACTCATTAAATAATAGCTACTATTTTTAATATTAATTCACAGGGTGTAATGGACTTTTTTTGCTTTTCTACCTAATGTCCTTTTTTCCTTTTTGTTGGTAGGAATATGATGATTTTCTCACCTCCTCTCAGTGTAACTGCCAATCAGATTCTCTGTCCTTGCCTCAGCAGGGGTGGACATACAGCTGGAGCTAAGAATCAGACTCTTTGGGGACTTTGAATCTTGAATTAATCAACACCGCAACAGAGATTGTTCATCGATTCCTGCCACCTGGACCTTTAGAGCTGCCTTAGTTGCTGTCTTCTTTTAAACTTAGTACTTTGACTACTTTGTGTCCTTCTATTAACATCACCTTCTGCAAAAAGTTGGCCAGAGTAGGTGTTTACACCTGAAGTAAACTGCTTGCTACGTTTGGTCAACCTTTTCCATTTTCACGTGGTTGATGTCTTTATCCTTAATTTACTCCAAGAAACCCATTAGATTGGTTATGGTGGTCCTAAACATTCCTCTTGGAAGTAATTTAGTAGTTATCCTAGGCATCTCCCATATCGCATGACATTTCATTGTGCAATGTGTCCATTTTCTCCACAGCATTTCTGGGCAAACCTAAAGCCCATGTAATCTGTGGTAACATTATTACTGAGAATAATTAATCTGTCTTCTCCGTGACATGGTGCACCTATGCTGTTGCTCTGTCTGTTTTCTAGACAAGACATGCCCAGGTTTTTCATCTGTTCTCCTAGGGTTTCATTTCCAAACCTTTTATGATGTTCATTGCCCTCCTCTGAACTCTTTCCAGTTAGCTGGAAAGCACACTCTATCCAATAATATCATGTTATCATGGAGAGCACAGAGGTCACAGCCTGTCCAGAAGGTAATCGTGTAGCCCCACGGGCATGACATTCTTTCTTCAGGCCTGAGGTAGCTATGAATGTTCTGGGTCTCCTGCCCAGGCATACTCTGAGCATGTAACAGTGGGAAGGGGTGAGCAGACAGGTATTCACGTGTTCTGGGGAAGAGTCATAGCTTATTCTGGGCAGCACTAATCAGTTCAATTTCTCTTTGTGGCTACTTTGAACTGCAGTCTTCTTCCTAACACAGACACCAAACTGAGTGATAACTAACAATTATTGAGTGCTTATGATGTCCTAGGCACTATGCCAAATGCTTAACATTTATGAACTCATTTAAACCTTACAATATCTCTTTACATTAGGTGATTATCTTCACTTTACAGATGAGGAAACTGAGAATTATATTGGGCCCAGGTTACATGGCTAAGAAGTGAAACAACAGGAATTCGAACCCCTAGATTTTACTCTGAAGCCTCTGTCCTTAACTAAAATTAAATCCTGTAAACACTCAAGAGAAACAGGCCAGAAAATATTGGACCAAAAATTAGAAAGAGCATGTACTTCTTAAATGATAGAACCTTGTAATTCACGTAGCATGGAGAAATGATTTATTGTTTAAAAATATAAGAAATAATTCATGTATATTCCTCTCCCTAGAGATTCAAAATTAATATTATATATTGAAGGTGTTAAGAAATCCCCATGCAAACAAGTCTGTTTAATCCTACATTTTCTGAATTTATTTTAACAGAGAACACCTTCACTAAGAGAGTACAAAATATGCAGTAGACTTAACAACTACTCATTATGCTACTACACTGAATTATACATATAATACTTCTAATCTTTATAATAACCTTGTTATAAATGCATGATTATTTCCATTTTACAGGTGAGGAAGCTGGCTCTTACAGGGATTTACCTCTCCAAAGGTCATATATGGGTAAATTACTGATTAGGGATTTTATTCCAGTTCTATATGATTATAGTATCCATGTTTTGCTTGTGTTTTCAAAGTACTTATTTCATATATGTGTATATATTTCCTCTACTTAAAGCCTCAAATGAAGAAAATTAGGTTTTAAGAGTAATTGTTGCCTCATCCTCTTTTGAGATATATTGGGTGTGTGAAAGTAACATGGTAAGGAAGAAAGAGCACCAACGTGGTATCAGGAAATATTGGGCTAGATGGGGACCTCTCACTCAATGGTTGGGGTTGCCTGTGAAAGTTGCTTTATCTCTCTGAGCCTATTTTCTTTCCTAAGAAGTGAACATTGATAATGAGAGTGGCTCTTATTCACTCTTTTCTGCTTCCCAGAATATATATCCAACTCCATATTTCATTCTAAAAAAGTGAACAAAACAAGTGGCTTCATTCACAACTCAAAAGCTAGAACCTTAGATCAGATCATAATTTTCTTGATTTATAAAGTTTTAGAGGCATCCAAGAAATACTTATATGCTTTCCCATATTTTTGTTTTACTAAAATATCTTACTCAAAGGATCTTCTTTTTATTGTACATATTTTAGACACAAGAAAATCGATCTATTTTAAATATATGAGATCCAATAATTAGGTTCTTGAACCATCTTAGAAAAAGTGCTCCAAACCTCACTACTGAATATCACTACAGTCACCTTCAAAGTACTTCCCTTGGCAAGCTATGCATCAATGCTAGTGCCTAGTCTACCTGTTAGAGCAATTTCGGAACTCTTTTTCTGGAATGGCCATCCGTGCGGTAATCGTATTACCCTTGATGTCCTGCATGTCATCAAATGTCTTCTTTTCAATATTTTCTTTATCTTTGAAAAAAGAAAAAAGTCATTGGGGGCCAAATCAGGTGAGTAGGGAGGGTGTTCTAATACAGTTATTTGTACGGTGGCAAGTTCGTGAACTTAATGGCCAGACCTCAACAAATAACGACAGCTCTGATGATCATTCTAGAAAAAGAGTTCCAAAACTGCTTTGGTGAGGGAGGTGCTGGAGTCGGTGCATAGCTTCCCACTTTGAAGGTGACCATAGTGATATTCAGCAATGAGGTATGTAGCACTTTTTCTAGGATGAGTTTGCAAACCTAATCGTTCAATCTCGTACATTTTAATGTGTGTTGACAAATGTATACAGTCACATAATCACCATTGCAGTGAGAATACAGAACATCGTTCCCATTACTCCAAAACCTTCCTTCCTGACCTTTTACACTCATCGCCCTTGGCCCCAGCTCCTGGAAACCATTGACCTAATCTGTTTTTGTCACTTTGATACATTTTTTTACTGGTTTGCCTTTTTTAGGATGCCATAGAGATCGAATTATACTATATGTAGTCTTCTATGTCTGACTTCCTTCATTTAGCATAATGCTTTTGAGATTCATGTATATTGTTTTCTGTTTCAGTAGTTCATTCTGTTTTGTTGCTATTATTTATCCATTAATCAATTGTTGGAGGGGTAGGTTATTTTCAGGTTTTGCCTGCCATGATACTTGAGGATGAGACTTTTTATGAGTATACATTTTTATTTATCTTGGGTAAATACCTAGAGTTGAATTTGGGGGTCACAAAGTTAGTGTGTGTTTAACATTATAAGAAACTGCTAAACTATTGTCTAAAATGATTTATTCCATTTTTCATTTCCAGATACAAAGTATGGAAGTTCTTACTCCACATACTCACCTACTTGCTATCAGAAATCTTTAAATTATTAGTATTCTAACATGTGTGTAGGTATCTCATTGTAATTTTAAATCTGCATTGTTGTAGTAACTAATTATGTCTAGTATCTTTTCATGAACTTCTTTGCGATAATATACCTTCTTTGATAAAATATATATTCAGACTTTTGCTCATTTAAAAATCAGATTGCTTGTCTTGTTAGTAATCAAAAGAGTTCTTTATAGGTACTGGACAGTGCATCTATCTCAGATAGTGTTTGCAAATACTTTCTCCCAGCCTATGACTTGTCTTTCCTAAAATAATGTATTTTGAAGATAAGACATATTTGGTTTTGGAGACATCCAATTTATCCATTTTTTTTCTTTTATGAAAATGGTTCATGCATTTGGTGTAAAATTTAAGAAATCTTTGATTAACTCAATGTGACAATGACTTTTCTCCTGTGTTTTCTTCCAGATGTTTTATAGTTTTAAAGCTTACATGTTGGTCTAGGATACCTTTATAATTTATTTTTGTAAATGATATATAAATGAGTGTAAAATTTTTGTAAATGCTTTTTTTATTTGACATCTATTGAGATGACCATATAGTGCATCCTTTATTATGGTATGTCAATACGAAATTTGCCCTAATTGAGTCTCAAATACTAAACTGATCTTGAGTTTTTGGGATGAACCACTCTTGGTCAGAGTGCATTATCTTAATATTCTGTGGTTTTATTTTCTTGTAAATATTTTTGTTTGGTATAGTTATCAGGGTTAATAATATTTTTTTAAATGTTTACTTGAATTAACTATTGGAGCTGGGCACAAAATTTTCTTCAAGAGAATTTTTTTTTTTTTTTAGCTACCAATTTAATGGCCTTAGTAGATGTAGCACTAGTCAGATTATTTATTTCTTTTTGAAGGAACTATAATAGTTTTTGTCTTTTAAGGAATTTCTCATTTATCCTTTTTTTTTTGAGTTGGAGTCTCATTCTGTTGCCCAGGCTAGAGTGCAGTGACTCACTCACAGCCACCCCAGCATCAGCCTGCTGGGTTCTGGTGATTCGTCCACCTCAGCCTTCCAAGTAGCTGGAATACAGGCGTGCACTACCACGCCTGACTAATTTTTATTTATTGTAGAGACAAAGTCTCACCAAGTTGCCCAGGCTGGTCTCAAACCTGTGGGCTCAGGCAATCCACTCACCTCGGCCTCCCAGTTGCTGGAATTACAGGCTGAGCCACCAAACCTGGCCTCATTTATTCTAAAGTGCCAAATTTGTTGGCATAAAATGTTTATAATATTTCCAGTAATAAATGTAATGTCAGTAGAATCTGTAGTGATATACTGTCTTTCATTTCTGATATTGGTTATTTGTATTTTCTCTCTTTTTCCTGATCTGTCTGCCTAAATCAAGGAATAGCAAACTTTTTTTTTGGCGAGATCTTAGATAATAACTATTTTAGACTTTGTGAGCCACAGACAGTCTTTGTCCCTTATTTCTTATTCCTCCCCTCCTTCTATTCCTTTTTTTTCAACATTTTATTTAAAATGCAAAAGCTATTTGTAACTGCAAAGCATACAAAAAACAGGTGAGCCATGAGCCATAGTTTACCAATACTTGAGTTTTATCAGCTGTATTCAAAATTTTTTAAAAACTTTTTTCATTCATTTTCTATATTATTTTACTGTTTTCTATATCACTGACTTCTGATCTAATCTTTATTATTTCTTTTATTTTTTTCACTTGGGGCTTCATTTTGTTTGTCTTATTTTGTTTTGTTTGCAATTCATTGTTATCATTTTTGCTTTAGATAGTCACTTATCTTTTAACAAAGTTTCAATGGAGAAAAAATATTTTTACTTATTTGTATTTTCACCATTTCCAAAGCTCTTCATTCATTTGTGTTGATACAAATTATCATTAATATAATTTAGTCTGAAGGACATCCTTTTACATTTATGTAGAGTAGTTCTACTGGTAACATTCTCTCAGGTCTTTTTTAAAAAATAATTGAATTTGTGTTTTCTTTTCTTTTCTTTTTGAAGAATACTTTTTCTGGATACAGAATTCTAGATTGATATATTTTTGGATTTTAAAAAATGCAGTAAATTGTCTTTCCATTGTCTTTGGCTTGCATAGTTCTAAAGCAGTCTGCTGCATTTCTTATTTTTGTTCCTCTGTGGTGTGTCTTCTCCTACCCTTTACTCAAGATTCTTTTAGGATTTTTCTCTTGTTACTGGCTTGCTATGTTTTTAAAAATTACTATGTGTCTTGGTGTGTTTTTCTTTATATTTATTCTGCTTGCAGTTTGTTGAATTATAGTGGGCTTGCTGATTTATAGTTTTTATCAAATTTGAAAAATTTCCTGTATGGGCTTGCTGATTTATAGTTTTTATCAAATTTGAAAAATTTTCTGCAATTTTTAAAAAGACTAAATTTGTGTAGTTGTTCCTGGAACTTCATCAACACATAATGTATATTTCTTGATATTTCCCCTTAGGTGATTTATACTGTATTTTTTTTTCAGTATTTTTTTCTCTGTGTGCTTCATTTTGGACAGTTTGTATTGCTTGTCTTCAAGTTTGCTGTGTTTTTCCCCCTCTTCTGCAGTGTTTAATTTATCTTTGATCTCATCTGCTGAATTTTGTTATGTAACATATTTTATTTGTAATCTTTACAATTTCATCTGGGTCTTTTTCACTGTCTTCCATATTTCTTCTTACCATTATTATATTTTTCTCTACATTCTTACACATATGGAGTACATTATAATAGATATCTAACATTATTGTTGGTGAGTTCTGTCATTTCTGGATCTTTTTTATTGATTAATTTTTCCTCTGATTATGGGTCAGTCATGATGATTTGTTTTGTGTTTTTGTTTTGTGCACCTGGTAATTTTTTACTAGATGAAATAAAACTCAAAATTCACATTTTAAATTTTATGTTGTTGACTTCCAAGTTTTACTGTATTACTTTAAATAGTGTTAGATTCTGTTCTTTGCTAATGAGACAGATTAACATGTTTTTCCAATAAAATGCATTTTTTTGTCTTGTTAAGAATAGAATTACTTATTCAACCTTGTATACATATCACAAAAATCTGTATGTGTATTTAAAAGGTGCATATACATAGGGCAATCTTTAGAGACATGCATGTTTTGGTAAATTATATGTCTCATTCAATATATTAATTTTTGTATCTCTAAATTTTCATGTATCTTTCTTTCATGTGCAAGGAAGAGAAGAAATTTTTTTTTTTTTTTGAGTTGGAGTCTCACTCCGTCACCCAGGCTGGAGTGCAGTGGCGTGCTCATGGCCACCCCAGCGTCAACCTTCTGGACTCAGGCACTCCTTCTGCCTCAACCTTCCAAGTAGTCAGAACTACAGGCAAGTGCTACCATGCCCAGCTAATTTTTTATTTATTATAGAGACGAGGTCTTGCCAAATTGCCCAGGCTGGTCTTGAACCCACAGGCTCAGGCAATTCACTCACTTTAGCTTCCCAAAGTGTGGGATTACAGGCTGAGTCACCGAACCTAACTTAGAAGAAATTTTTTTCAAGCAATAATTGATTCCAACCATGACTGTTTCCTGATGGAGTGTCATAAGTTGTATTTGAAATAGATAGTATTTTTTTTTAGCTAATCAAATTGATTGGCTTCTTTGAATGTAGAAGCTGAAGTCTTAACTACTAGTTCAGTAAGGAAAGGATGACATAAAGAGATTCTCTCACTCATTTATTCATTCACTTAACAAACGTATGGGGAATGCTTGTGGTGACCTGGTTCTGTTTCTTTATTTTGAGGCCTTGAGATATACAAGGGAAGAAGACATGAAATTCTTTATCATCGTGGCCCTTTGATTCTGTTGGGGGTGGAGACAGTAAACAAATACATTTTTATACAAATAAGATTTCAGACGGTAGGAAGAACTATGGAGAAAATGGGGGAGAAGGGGAGACACTTGCACAGGCAATTCTGTGATAGCCTCTTTGAGAAGGTCAGATTTGAGCAGTCCCTGAATGATAGAAGAGAGGACTGTAAAGACTAATCAGGGAAACTGCATAAAGGCCCCTGAATTAGAATAAGCTTAGAAAACTAGGGCAGATAGAGTACGGTGAGCAAGAAGGAGAGTGCAGGATGATGAGGTTGGAGGGGCAAATGGGGGCCACAGCATGTAAGGCCTTGTGGGCTATGGCAAGGAGTTTGTATTTTAATCTAAGTGTAATATTCCTGGAGGGTTTGGAGCAGAAGCATGATGCAATCAGACTTACCTTTTAAGAATATTACTATTGTAATTGGCTACTGGATGACTAACAGACTCTAGGGTGGGGAGGATGGAAGGTGGGTGACTGATCAGAGGCTTTACAATAGATCAATCCAGAAAATTTAAATTATTTACACGTAAAGTTAACAGGCATCTGAAAGAGGGAGGGTGAAGCTGAGTTAAGGGAGGGAGGACTCATCAGTTAGGAGGCTAGAGCTCATGAGAAAAATATCAAGTGAGAAATAGCAACGAGGGAGATTCCCCATGTCAGTGGGTCTGAGAGACATTTAAAAACAAGGCTGTCTACTTGTCTGTTTAAAATTGTTTGTGGGTCTGTGATGTAAACCTCCTCCACAATCCCAAGGCTTAGTGAAACTTTGCTGCGCGCACTGTCCTGCATTGGTGGTACTTTGACAGTAGAGAGACATCAGGTTCGAGTTTGGTGCAACCCCACACAGTATAGGAAAAGGAAATGTGCAACATTCTGCACAAGGTGAACTAACCTGATTTGTTAGGACAAAACCATCAGTGATGAGCAAAACTCAACAATTCTCCAAGACTCTCAGGAGAGATTGGGATAGATAGTTTCCCAGCCCATAGATTAAATAGAGATTTGAGCCAATCATTTGAATCTTGAAGGACAAGACGACCTGGTAGATCACAATCATATAGGTAACTTCAGAACAAAGAGCAGCTTGATGGTGTGTGGCTATGTCAGTAGCATCAATCTTCAGGCTTGTCTTTCCCAGCCAGAGGTTTTCCCAGTAGTTATGTATTAATCATTAATTCATGTACTCACTTGACAACTATGTGCCGAGTACCTACTACATGCCAGACATCATGTTAAGAACTGAAGTTACTGCACTACACAACCTAGCAGACATAGCATAACTTACCCAGTTAAAGTATCTTGACCCCATTTAGTACTTCAGAATGACTAGGTATTTGGCTCAGTTCAGAGCTGAACATTTTGACCCAATAAGACACAAGGACATCCAGGCTGGGCATTTTGGGAAAGACGCTTCCTTTTTCTTCTGTAGAAACTTCTGCATCCTGCATGGAGGGGGATCCAGTAGCTGCTCAGAAAAAACCATAGTTATTATTATTATTCCTGCACAATCTTTATCTCTTTCTGATTTCCCTTCGTGTTTTATGTGAACTAAATTTCTAAAATAGTTTCCTTAATTAGTCAGAAGTTTTATAATTCACTTTAATAGCTTGTAATAACAAAATTTTGGTATATGATGAAATTATTTTCTGAGAAGGTCAGAATTGGTTCAAGAATTGAGTATTTTCTAAACATTAAGCCAGAAAAAAAGGTATTGTAATAACCACTTGAAAAACGATTTGATGTTATCTGTTGTAGTTGAGTAGACATATAACCTGTAACCCATGAAATTCTTCTTGCAATATATAACCAAAAGCTTTATATCTGTCTATCTATGTCTATTTATCTATCTATCTATCTATCTATCTATCTATCTATCTATACATCTATCTATCTATCTATACATCTATCTATCTATCTAATCTAAACTTACAAGAATATTCATAACAGTACCACCGATAACGGCTGAAAACTGGAAATAACTCATATGTCATCAACAGTAAACTAGATAAATGAATTATGATATATTTAAACAATCAAAATATATAGAGCAACGAAAATGAATGGAATGCATGCAATAATATGACTGAAGTTCAAACATAACAATGAGTGAAAAAAGGTAGGTAACAAAGCATTACTTGCATGATTTATTTTACATAAAGTTCAAAAACAGGCAAAACTCTTCCATGGACTGGGAGTCAGCATAGTGACAACCCTAAGGGAGTGTAGTGACTAGAAGAGAGCTAGAGGGAGTTTCTAGGGGGCTGGTCATGCTATGTTTCTTGATGTGTGTGCTGGTTACACAGACATGTTCATTTTGTGAAAATTCATTGAGGTGTGTACTTGCAATTTGTGCACTTATCTGTGTGAATATTATAAAGTTTACTTGTTTGCTTTTTTAAAAGTCAAGGTAAAATGCATTTTATTATATCCCTTGAAGTTTATAATTCACTTTTTTGAAATGTTGTGGATTCTCAATGAATACTTGGTGACAATAAATGCTATCATTTTAATTTTAATTTTAACTTTATCATATTCTTTGGAGGATAATTTTTCAGCAAACATGTTTTTTTTTAAAAAAGAGCAAATAATATCTGTATTATGTAATCAGCACTACCTAAACATGATACTACGTATAGAATTTTAAGAAGAAAAAGATGATCTAAACATACGCTATTAAAATTAGTGTTTAAGTCACTAATGATCTTGACATGTGCAATCAAGAGAGCTTTAAAGAAATAAACCAGTTGATAGTTGTCTTAGTCCATTTAGGTTACTCTAAACTGAGTATTTTATACTGAGTTTATGAAAGGCAGAAATTTATTTCTCACAGTTCTGAAAACTGGAAAGTCCAAGATAAGAGTAAAGCACCAGTGGATTTGTTGTCTGGTGAGGGCCTACTTTCTGGTTCATAGATGGGACCTTCTTGCTATGTCCTTCAGGTGATGAAAGGTGCAAGGGCTATCTCTAGAGCTTCTTGTATAAGGGCACTAATTCCATTCATGAGGGCTCCACCCTCATGATCCAACCATCTCCTAAAGGCTCCACCTCCCAACTTTGAGGGTTAGGATTTCAACATATGACTTTCAAGGGGGGTGTAAACATTCAGATCCTAGCAGCAGTGGGTTGAGGCCTGAATGAGGGTTATAGAAACAGAATCAGAGAGTGTGGACTATGTAAATTATTCTTTCAAGACGTTTGTCAAGAAGGGAAGAAGGAAGTTAGAATGAATAAGAAGAATTTATTTTTGTCCAAGGTGATAATACAAACAGAAGAAAGAAATAAAGTCTGAGAAAACTAAACTGTGTGAGGAGAAGGTTGCCGTCTTTAGAAGACGTATCCTGGAGAAGGGTTGTAGAATACTGAGGCTACTGGAGAAAAACTGGCAAATGCGAAGATAGACCTTGTGGCTCAGTCTGGAAAGCATTTAGAGTTGGACGATTATACTCAACTACCATCTTGAATTATGAAGGAAAAGAGGTAATAAGGAGTGGCTGTTCAGTTGATCCTTGAACCATGAGAAGATGTTGACCCCTACACAGTTGAAAACCCACCTATCACATTTGACTTCTCAAAGATGTAACTAATAGCTCATTGTTGACCAGAAACCTTACTGATAACAGGTATAGTTGATTAACACATGTTTTATATGTTATATTAGTTGTATACTGTATTTCTACAATAAGTGAGAGAAAAGAAAATTTTATAAAGAAAAGCGTAAGGAAGAGAAACTATATGTACTATCCATTAAGTGGAAGTGGGTCATCATAAAGGTCTTCATCCTCATCGACTTCACTTTGAATAGCTGAGGCGAAGGAAGAGGAGGGATTGGTCTTGCTGTCTCAGGGAGGCAGAGGTGGAAGTGGTGGAGGGGGTGAAAGAGGAGGTAGGTGAGACAGGCACAATGGACATAACTTATACTGAAAAAAAATCTGTGTATAAGTGGACCACACAGATCAAACCTGTGTTGTCCAAGGGTCAATTATATTTAGAAAACCAACAGATATATATTTTTAAAAATATATCTGATGATCAACAAATATTTGTAACCGTAAATAACATTCCTTTGGACATAGCCGGCATTTATTTGGGGGAGGACTTAAGTTCCAGTTTTTAGAAGATCACATTTATTGTTCATGATTTGAGAGACTTTAATTGTATTGCCTCTTTGACTTTACCTGCTGATCCGAAATTTCAAATACTTTTAATGTATTCCAATTTGGAATAGTGGCTTTAACTTCACTTATTAGGGTCTTCTCTTATTTTGTTTCCTTTCTATGGAAGTGTGGTGACCATAGCCACTTTAAAAGAAGGCAGCGATCATATTTTCTTTTCTATCTGAATATGCTGCTTAAGGGTGCCCAGCATTTTGTGAGTCTTTTTTTGGCCACAGCAGCACGAATCCCTCCAAGAGTAGTTGACAAAGCTTCTGGAGCTTTCTCCCAGGGAGAAATGTGTACATCAAGGCCATCCCTGTAGTGATGAAGTGATTCTAAAAGCAACTGATTTCAGATACTTTCTTCACTTCCCTCACTTCCTGCCCTTTAAAACTTGTATTAACTTGGTTTGAACTGGGGGCAAAGTTTGGTTTAATTTGTAGAACTCACCAAATACGTGTTCAAAGTGTGTCTAAGATATTATTGAAAGACAGGAGAAGCAAATTACACTCAAACTTCCTTTTGAGTTTTCTAGCCATGACCTTAGAAATCATGGAGAAAACCATAATACTGAATATTATTTGTCATTATATATTATTACATGTTATTATAGGGCAGTTATTATTTTATATGATGTGTGATGATTAATGAGACTCCCACTATGAAATTAGAAAGCAGACCTGCATTTTTGGTAATTCTGTCCTTATGTTTGGCACTCTTTACATACCTTGGACTTAGTAAGTACACTGAAAATTCGGAGTCAGTTTAGGAATTAGGAGACAGACTGTCAGGCTTTTTCTTTAACCCCCAACTATTACAGCTAGGCACACAACCATGGAAAGAAAACCTTCATAGACAAAGACAGATGTAATTTTTAAAATGTCTGCTTTGCACATTATGTATTCCAGGAGTGGATTTTACCACTGCTCCACTGCCGTTGGTATTCTGTAGTTCCACCACAGTCGTGATGGAAGGACTTCCCATTTACACTGCCACCATGATGCCACACAACCAGGGCTGGCCCTACTGATCTGATGTGGTAGGGGAACCTGTTGTGGATTGGTACAAGAGTGTTCACCACATAGATAAGATGGATCAGCGAGGGTCAAGTGACAGGACGCAGATGACTGTGATTCCCATTAGCTGTGTAATAGTCCCATTGGACAAAGGAAAGCTATCCAAGATGATGATCAGAGTGGCAGATGCTGTGGTCCTGAGAAGTAGGTGAGAGGAGGATGAGTTGTTTGTAGAGGCTGCCTCAGGTCCCAGAAGGCTTCTCAGAAAAGCTGTGTGTCATTGTGGTACATATTCATGGGGTTCATACAATAAAGTTCCCATATTCTAGCTTGTTATGGGTTGAATTTCACAAATTTACATGTCGAAGCCCTAACCCCCAATACCTCAGAATGTGACTGGCATCTTTACAGAGGTAATCAAGTTAAAGTGAAATCATTAGGGTGAGACCTTATCCAGTATGACTGGTGTCCTTATGAAAGGGGAAAATTTGGTCACAGAGAAACATGTAGAGGAAAGATGATACAAAGAGACACAGAGAGAAGATGGTCATCTACAACCCACAAAGAATGGTCTGGAACAGATCATTCCCTCATAGCCCTCAGAAGGAACTAATTCTGCTTACATATTGATTTTAAATTTCTAGCCTCTAGAGATGTGAAACAATAAACTTCTGTTGTTTAAGCCACCCAATCTTTAATAACTTATTACTGCAAACTAATACACAGCATTCTTGATGTTTCTGTTTTTTCAACCCCTCCCCACCCCATCCCATCAACCCACCTTCCCCTTGGCTGTCCACTACCTCACTTCCCCTTCACAACTCATTTCATGTTTCATGCCTTGTGGAAGACACATTCTTCCTCTCAAGGCTTCATCCAAAATTGCTGCTGTGCTAGTAATCCACCCATCATCTGTATTTCTGCACTCAATATCCAAGAAGCAGATTCCTTTTTCCTGTGCTCATCTCTTCTTAGGGCTAACCTACATGACGAAATGAGGTGACACAGGACCAATGATACACAAGAAAACACCAGTAGAAAAAAAAAATCCTTTAATTAATATTTCAATGGCATCATCATGTTTTCTACATCTAGATAGGGTTTATCAATGCAGTTACCCTAGAGTAGATCTCTATATTTCCTTCCCCCCACCCCCGCCACCATTATGGATGTTTCTACGACCTCAGAGAAATAAAGTAAGACCTTGAAGTTGGAGGGCTGAACGTTGAACAGTTGCTCAGGGTAGAAAGACTAGGATATTTTCAGTACCAGCTCTGTGTCAGCACCACAGCTACAGCACCATAGCTGCAGCTTCAGTCACTTACTTGACATTCACTAGTGGTTTCCAGTGTACAGCCAAGGGACTTCAAGACTGTGGGCGTAGGAGTAAACGTTTACAAAATAGAATAGAAAAAGCCAAGATGAGCCCTTCTTAACCTCCTGGGAGAATGGGCTCAAATGGAAACAGAATCAAGAGAGTCAGGATATATGCTCAGTTGTAAAGCATTTAATACAATAGCTCATGGTAAGTACTCAATAAATGTCAGTTATTATTATTCCCATATTCCATTAACTCGGAAACGTACTTCAAAATTTTTTTCTGAAGCATTTTAAAGCAATACCAGACATGTCATTCCACCTGAAAATACTTCAGTTTGCATTTCTAAGTGTTTGTGTGTGTGTTTAAACACAACCACCTAGGGAAATTTTCAGCCATTTTTCAGTTTTCTCAAATTCCGGTTTCTCCAACTATTAGCTGGGCATTTTTTTTTTTAAGTCTCAAAATCCTGGTTTACTCGACTACAAAATAGGGCAACAATACAATTTCCTAAACAATAAATTTATTGTGAGAATTAAACCAGATCATACATGTTTTGTGTTAGCAAAGTGCCAGGTATATGGTGCTCAATAATGAGTAGCCATTATCTTTATCATTCTTATCATCATCATCAATATATGTCATAAATCATCTTATGTGCACACATAAACACATGTGCCATGAGTAATGATGAGCCACATGAAAATGAATACATAAAGAATTTTATTCACATTATATAATCAGCCGGGCAACATTTTATTCTTTGGCCCATCCTCTTTTGGTGAAAATACCTGCCACTCAGCTGTAACTCAGTCATGGTGTTATCAACCTAGTAAGAAACACCAGAACAACAGAATACTATAAAAGGCCAAGTCCTTTTATGGTTTTTGGCAATCTATTGAAAATTAAAATGTAATTAGTGTGGCAAAACAATAGTTCACATCTTTTAATTACTGTTCTATTTCTTGACAGAATGTTTTGATTATTGTTTTCTTTCCTCTTCTCTTCTGTTTCAATTGATTTGCTGCCAGTTTAATTGAGTCACTAGGACCTCCCGGGTCTCCATGAGTTACCCTCAGGGGCTTCTGTCTGCTTCATTGTTTTAAAATAAACCAGATCTCTAAATACCTACAAAACAAACTCAGAAGTTGAAGGGATTTTTTAAAATGGGAAAAAAACTAGGAAGAATAGAAAACAAGACATACAATTGAAGGTATAAAGGAAGTTTAAAAAGAGAGCCACAGTTTCTAATTTTAGATCTAAAAGAATAATTATTATTAATAAATGTGCTATAGTTTATCTATTTGAAGTGCTAAAGCAGAGGACAAATAAAATAAGGCAACAGATTTTCACTATCTTTTTGTTTTGCTTCTCAGGCCAAATTTATTTTTTCCTGTTGTATTAGGAAAGCTGTATTCAGATGAGTACAATGTACAGGTAAATGATCACCGTCCAACAATACATTAGCCAAGTCCATTCATCAATGAATCAGTGTTCTCTGTAGATACTTAGTTTACTGAAAACTTCCAATTGCCTTTGGAGTGCAAATTAAATGGGAAGAATTTTAAAGTAGAATTAAAGATGAAGAATACATTGATTAATGTTTGCTTTTATGATCAATTGGCCTAGTAGGCAAAGTAAAGAGATGTTCAAAAGGTGAACGGACTTTTCCACATGGACAATACCATGCATTTTAACAGTATCGTGTCAAATAGATTTGAGTCTTGGCTCTACCACTGTGTGGGCCATGAGAAAATACTTTGACCATCTTAATCTCGGTTTTGCCATCTGACAACGTGGATAGTTTTAGAATTTACCTTAGAAAATTGATGTGAAAAATTAAGTGAGATAATGCATATAAAGCCTACAGTAAGTGCTCAGGCCACATTAGTTATTGTTTTAATAATATTATGAACTCAAGATTTAGTACAGAGCCTCTTCAATGGGTGTACATATAAACAATACCCTCAGTCCCAAGGAAGCAAATGCAAGTGACCAGAGTATTACAGAGTGATCTGGTTGGGACTGAGTCTCTTCTTGTTTATGTTTTCTTGTTCCATCCCTTGGAACAAATGGCATCTTGGAGCCACCACTATGGCTAAGAGTTGGGATATGACCATGCGGCAGGTCCGAGTGTTATGCCAGCAGTAGTTAGATTGTTTTGTTTTGTCTTGTTTTGGGAATTTTACTTGATGAGAGTCTTGAAGCAATGGTCTAACATAGTACTTTTCAAATGCTTTTCACCATGACCCATAGAAAGGAATGCATTTGACATCATGATTTCTTACATATACACATACATACGCACAACTGAAACAAAAGCTTTACAAGATAATACTGTTATGATATACTCTCTGACATTTCCTCTTCTTTCCTGTTCTATTTCATTTTCTAAAAATTGGTTGCATCAAATTGGTTTCACTCTCCACTAAATGGTCTCAACCTACAATTTGAAAAATCCTCTACCTTTTTTGTTTTCTTCATTCATTTTTTAAAGCATCTCTGTAATTTTATCTCTAAGTAAAGTAGGTACTATTACATAACAGGATAATTTGACTGCCCGGATGAGTTTCTGAACTGAGTGAACATTTTGTTGTGGTGAGGTTTTTAGGGTCGCATCAAGCTCAGAAGCATAGAAGTCGAAAGCATTGTGGGTTCTTTTAAAGTTGATGATCAGGCCGTAACACCTTGCTGATTCCTCAGAGGGTTTTGAAATATCTTGAACGCCTACTTGTACTTCCACTTCTAGAGCACGGTCACTGACATGAAACACCTTTAGATGACTGATCCTGGGCTTTTCATTTACTCCTTCTGCCCCTTTGAATCTGGGTATTCTCTATTATGGCTACTTGTGGTGCTCTATAAAGGTTACTTGATGATGAGGAGGAGGAGAGGCTGGAATCGGCTCATTATTAGCAGCACTTCGGCTCATTATTAGCAGCACTTCATGGCCAGAACTGTTGAAACTCGCAAGGCAAGCAAGTCTGGATGTGTTCCAAAGCTGAGAGGCAGAATACCAACAGGACCAGTTGGGAAGCTTGTATCAGGGCACACATCTTAGTGCACCGTATATGTGGAGATGGTCAGGACACAGAGGAACGCCTGCCTCTTCTGACTAGTCATCTTTTTTTTTTTTTTTTTTGAGTTGGAGTCTCACTCTGTTGCTCAGACTGGAGTGCAGTGGCCGCTCCCGGCCACCACAGCCTCAACCTGCTGGGCTCCAGTAATCCTTCCGCCTTAGCCTTCCAAGTAGCTGGAACTACAGGCTCGTGCTACCATGCCTGGCTAATTTTTTGATTTATTGTAGAGATGAGGTCTCACCAAGTTGCCCAGGTGGGTCTCGAACCCGCGGGCTCAGGCAATCCACTCACCTCTGCCTCCCAAAGCGCGGGATTATAGGCTGAGCCACCGAGCCTGGCTTGACTAGTCATCTTTAGGAGAGACGATTGAGTGTCGTAACTCTGTGCAACATCTTTGCATGCCATATCTCTTCAGTTATATCATAAGCTCCTGAAAGTAAGAATAATATATTTATTTATGTTTTGTATTCCTCTGGAGTGGCATGTGCACTGTTCACACTCAGTATGGATTCAATGAACAACATGCTACGGTTGCATTTTCTGGATCTGCTATTTCACGTTAGTTTGTTCCGTAACATAAAATTCTACTTTTCTCCCCTTGCAGTCTGGGTGATTAAACTAGAATTTAAAAATTTTAAAGAGGAATGTAGAAGAGCTGACAACTTGCAAATGTGCACGGTTAGTTGGATGTCTACAGTCATGGAGATGTCTGAAGTCTTTCTGACGATGTGTACAGAATGTGTGAAACTTGTAAGAATTCAAACAATTCACAAACCTCTAAATATCTTGGCAGTTTTATTTTCAAAATTGCAGAAGTGATGAGAGGAACTTATGATGAGTTGGGAAAATCTCTTGCTAGGTTTTTTTTCCCGTTTCTTAATGGCACTGAAGTGCCTACAAGAGAGTGGATCAGGATGCAAGTTATGTCTCCCTTAATATTTGAACCAAAAAGGGCCAGTTTGCAAATGTAGTCTGGGTGGGATGGGGGGAAGTATACTTGCCCCTGAGCTGAAACTTTATATGGCAAGTTGCAATAATGATCATGTTTTATGATAGAGTTAACATAAATACATGAGCCACAGGGGCTCTCGTGAAAGTGCCCGGGAATGAAGAGGTGACTGCTAGAATAGGTCTTCATGTTTTATTTTCCTCATTTGGTTGAGCTCACTTATCTCTAATGATTCTTTAAATAAAAGGGAAGTGCCCCTTTCATTTCGTTTCCTCTGAGCTAAAGAGAAAATCCATAAAGCTTTGAAAAAGACCTCTAGTCTATAGGCTTCATTAAAGGAAAAACAAAAGCAGATGCCAGGATTACAAGATTTAGCTGTAATTTCATACGGACAACAGTAGCCATAACCACCCAATGAATCCGTGACCTCACCATATGCAGAGATACAGCGTACACCAGGAAAGGTAGATCAGCGAGGGCCTACTGCAGGTGAATGATGGGATCTTATTTACAACACAAGTAACTGTCAAGTGCCTTGAGGGTTGGAGAGAGATTCAGAATAGCTTAGATGAAAGACAGTGGCCATTAGAATACTAGCAAGCCAAAAGGCTGCATTCCCTGGGAATATAGAGTATGCCAGTTGGTTGGCTTTGGAATTTTAGGGGGTATGTGAGCACGTGTGTGTGAGGTGTGTAGTGTGTAGCCAACAGAATGAGGGGTTCTGAGAACTCATTCATCCATTCGACATAAACTGAGGACCGGTTATGGGTATTATGTTGGTTTCATGAATAAAGACATTCAGAAGCCCCGCCCCTCACTGGGTCCTTAAGCTCTTTAAGTTGGTCACATCCTTCATCCCCAACAGCCATGTCCTCTAGCTTCTTCCCTCCCCAACTACACATGCCACCCCCACTCCAGCTCATCATTCAGTTTTCAGCTGAAATATGACTTCCCCAGAAAAGCCTCCTGCTCACCCTTCCCCCTAAAGTTAGCTGGACTGCTGTTGTTCCATTCCATCCAGTACTTACTGCAACCACACATTAATAGCTATCGTGTAATTATTTGTTTAAAGTCTACCTTCCCTGCTGGGCAGAAAGCTCCATGCAGGCAAGGCCAGTCCGTCCTAGTTACTATGTTCTAAGGATCTATACAGTGCCAGTCATAGGTCAATTTTAAGACGTTTAGAGGTCCTGCCATGCCCCCTGCCCCACATTGTGAACTAACACTGAAATAAAATACATGCACGTGGGCATTCAAAGAACTATTCTTAGTTTTAAAGATTTTCTGACTGTAAAATCGTACACATCCAGCGGTTGCTCTGCTGGAAGTCTAGGCAGGAAGTGGTCTGTATACCAAGTCTTCTCGCACTGACCTGTCACATGATACTTTGTCCAAATTCATCTAACTGGTCAGCGGGAGAGCTGAGATTCCGACTCACGGATGACTGGTTTTTAAGTTTTCTGTCTTGCAATAGTCTAGGCAGGAGGAGAAGGAGAGGGATGAAGAAGGAAAGGAGGCTGGGCTCAGTGGCTCAGCCTATAATCCCAGCACTTTGGGAGGTCGAGGTGAGTGGATTGCCTGCACCCGCGGGTTGGAGACCAGCCTGGGCAACTTGGCGAGACCTTGTCTCTACAATAAAAATCAAAACTTAGCTGGGCATGGTAGCGTGCACCTGTAGTTCCAGCTACTTGGAAGGCTGAGGCAGAAGAATCGCCGGAGTTCAGCAGGTCAACGCTGGGGTGGCTGTAAGCATGCCACTGCACTCCAGCCTGGGTGACAGAGTGAGACTCCGACTCAAAAAAAAAAAAAAAAAAAAAAAAAAAAAGGAAAAAAAACAAATGAAAAGGGAAAGAGGGGAGAGAAACGATTTTTGTATTCCTGGGAGTGGTTTGTGTAAAACGTTGTGCTAAAAATGTGTACCACAGCATTTGGGTG